>PVHP010003767.1:0-76127 GCA_004024765.1 Zapus hudsonius
GGAAAAGGGACACGGATCGTCCCATGATTGGCTGGCTCCTGCTTGCCACCTCCAGACGCCACGGGATTGGCTAGGATAGCTTGTAGTAAAGTAGCCTTCCATTGACCTTTTGACCTTTTAGTAAAGTAGTCTTCCCAAGCATTGCCTAGCTGCGAGGTAGTGGGCGCCACCTAATGGCGATCCCGGCTCCCTGCAGTTCTTATATTGTTTTCTTTCAGATTTTATTTATATGAAAAATTATGTCAAAAAAATTAAGCAGCAAAAATTTGGAATTCCTCATGGTCTTTTGCAGAATTAAAGGCAAGGCCCTTTATTGACTAGATCAATTGTAGGTTGTATGATTCCTTTACTATGGTACTGGGGTATCGGCCCTGGGCCATCTAGGTGTTACAAGTAAGTGCCTCTAACTGCTGAGCCATTTTTCCAGTCTCTCACCTGTAGACTTTTAAGAAGCCTTTATTTAGAGGTTTGTACCTTCTACTTTGACCTGTGGTTGATTTCTAATTTTCCTTGAATCTGTACAGTGAATGCCTTTTTTTCTATTGAGGTAACCTAAATCATCTCTCTTCTTACAACCTGCAGTTACCTAGACCTTATGATTTACAATGGGTTTCATTAATTAATTAATTGATGGTGTATTGACTGATTGATTGTGGCCCTAGTGATTGAGCTCAGTAAGTGAGTCTCATACAATTGCTAGACAAGTGCTACCACTGACTGCTCATTCATAGCTAATGATTTAATTCTTTGTTGTTTCTAGTAGCCAAAGAGTAACTGGAAAACACAAAATTGTCCTTTATTATGATATTTTGATGTATTATATCATATCATATCATATATTGTATCATATATATGATTTTCTTGTATTGTACAAAGTAAATAATAGAGACTAAATTTATTAGTGACTTTCTATCATTTGTATACAGAGAATAATATATGTTATTAAGGTATCATTGACATTACAGTTAAATTTTCATGTATTTCTCGTTTAGTGTTCTGTGTGAAAATGCAGTTCTGAACTCAAACTGCCCCCTCACAAAATGGGGCACTGATTTCAACAGAGAATTCACAGAGGAAGAAACTCATATGGCCATTACACACCTGAGAAAGTGCTCAGCATCCTTAAGCATCAGGGAAATGAAAATAAATACAACAATGAGATCCCACCTTACTCCAGTCAGAATGGCAATCATAAAGAAAACCAACAACAATAATTTCTGGCTAGGATGTGGGTAAAAAATCTAGCTTGGCCACCTGATATAGAACCACCCAGAAGTCATTGGCCCTCTTTTTATTTCAGCTTCCTCATTTTAAATATAACCATAATAGCCATGTGGGTAGCACTTGGATGGAGGAACAGATATTGAGTCATCCTTGCATTTCTTAGAGAACTTGTGAGTAGATGAATTGATTGAAGAATAAAAATATCATATTTCTCTCTGAACTTCTAGACAAAGAGTAATTTTTTAAAAGAGCTACTCTGAGCTAAAATCTTTCTTTACCAAATGCTTATTGTACTGAATGAAAATCTTCCCTATCTAGCAAATAAGTGTTTGTTGAAGGTGACTAAAGCAGTATAGTCACAATGAGAATTAAGACCAAAGGTGCTAGTACCTTGTTTCCCCATTAAATCTGCACTGTTCGCAATTCATTATCAGAATTTGTTCAGTTAAATTAAAACTGTGTTAAAATTAGAATTTAAACATCCTATAGTGCATATATCATATAGTATATAATATCTAGTAGTGCTAGGGCAGCATGAAACACATATGAAGAACTCAGGAATATTCATGATTTTGGGTAAAGATTTATAAACAGCCTCAGAATAGCTCCAAATAGCTTTGCCTTTAAATGAGTTTGGCAGCAAAATTTACTACACATCTGAAAACTTGATTTTCAGATATTTTTGTCTTTTTAAATAACAAATAAAGGACCATGTACCTTTCCTTGACTTATATAGTAGAAAACAAAGCTAGCTCCAAGATCAAATGAGAATCATTTTGAAATGAAACCTATAATTTATAAAGCATTTTATAAATGTAAGGCATGATTGTTGCCCAATGACTTAAATTCATGATTATTTTAAAGGGATTTTTACTGGATTTGGTGAGATCTGAAATAATTTTTTTTCTGTATGCTTGTGATGCACAGAGTTTCAAGATATAACCACTTCTAGATGTCAATGAAGTGAGCACTAAGGTGTGTGTTTTATAGTCAATGAAATTATACACTAAACTGAAAACTCTGGAATGCTGGGCACCTTTCAAAGTCTCTTAGTTGAACCACTCTGAATAAAAAATCTTAAATTTGTGTGTACAGGACCATTACACTGCTTGATATTTTCTTTTGACCACTATTTGATAAATTATTTTCTTATCCCATCATAATCATAAATTGCTACTAACATCAATATGAATAGGAATTTATCAATGAATATATTTGGTTCATTTAATTCAAAAGCTTCTTGAAAGATGTTTTTACCTCATTATCCTGCAAAAACTCCTTGGAACATTCTTTCACAAATGAAGAAGTGTTAACCTAATGTATAAGCTGTAAAGATATAATGATGAGTATACCACAATAAACATGTTAACTCAAGTTCAAGTCATAAATTATCCCAACTTCAGCCAGACTTTAGAGCAGAGGTTCATCACATTGTGGGTCTTCAATTTCCCATTTATAAACTATGGGCTTAGATGTGCTGTTTGGTGTTATTTCCTGGTAAAAAGTACATTAGAAGCTTAGTGTAATTTGGTTCTTTAGAATTTCATTATACTCATGTACAACTATGCTTTAATAATCCACTTAAAATTTTATATTAGATTGATTCAAAGCCTTCTTGTCACTCAAGGAGTATGTAATGGTTTTTGGATATATATCCATGAACTGTATAAACCTTTCCCATCCCCTTGATTTTCCTAACTTTTCTGGATGTTGACAGGGTAATGAAAAATGGATATTAATATATCTGAACTTAATTGATGAATATACTTTAAAATAACTGCATATCTTACAATAAGTATGTTTTCCTCAAATACTATCTTGTCATCAATTCTAACTTTTAAGATTCTTTTTTATTCTCCAATGAAAAATAAAATGATTATGAATCTTCGGTAGTGACAATTGTAAGATTCAGAGTAAAGAGAATTTATTAAATGGAGCAAGAGTAATATGAATTAATAAAAAGAAAGACATTTCTGGTAGGATATTAACAAAATGTAACTTATCTTACAAGTGGGCTTTGGAAAATGATCATGTGCCTGAAAACTGGAGTTGAATCCCTGTGCTTCCAAAGCACATGATTTTGCAAAGTGTCACACTATTTTTCTCTTCTGACAATGTCATCAGTCCTTATTCTTTGGAAAGAGAATGCCTTACCCATCTGTGTCTAAAGTGACTAAGTTCATGGATCAAAAAGTTGCTCAAGTTGAACAGAAGGAAGGAGTAGGAAGAAAGTCTATGTTTTGTTATTTGTAACATAAGACTATTATTGTCTCTTAATGGTGACATAAAATATTCACTTCAGTATATTATGCTACATGCAAGATGTGTTAAAGATAAAAAGGGATATATTGAACATTGTATGTTCAGGGATTTTATATACAGTGACAGAATATACTTCTTTTCACATATTTGAAATATATATTATTGAAGTTACTTTCTCATTGATGGGAAAGCACTCAATCTGAAGTAGTTAGAAGGGTTTATTTTACAGAATCCAGAGAGAAGGTTCATCATGGCAGTAAGTACCTGGCTCATTTCCATAGATTTGCAGCAGAGAGACTCCACACAATAGCTAGCAAACCTGAACATCCAGAGCTCAAACTGCTTTCCACACACTGTAAAGCTGGACTTAAGATCCACCCTCATTGACATTGCTTCAAGCAAGCTGCTGGAGACTGAAATTGTAATTTTAAACAAAATCACCTCAGGCTATTGGGACTAACATTCACATTCAAATCACCCCATTCTGCCCCTGTCCCCCATAGCCTTTATTAACTTTAACACCAATCAATAGTCCAAAATCTTATCTGCTATTCAAGACTGTCTCTGATCTCTGTGCCCTGTATAAATCAAAGACAAGTTACACACTTCCAAAACATAATCGCACAGAGTAAACATTTTCAATGTAAAAAGGCATAAAAAGAGAGACTGGACCAATGCAAATAATAAAGAGTAGGAAAACATCAAATATCTTTAGTTCAAGTCCAACATCCATAACCTGTGACAATAATTCAGCCATTCTAGCTGAGGTGAGCAGCTCTCTATGGATGCCATGCCACAGTCCTGAAATATCCAAAATATCTTTAGGCCTACAATGAAGACTATGGCTCTCCTTCATAACCCCATACAATGTCCTTTACTTGCCTCCAGTATAAGAATTTTAACCTTACTTTACTTTACCCCGGGACCATTTCCAAAAAAATAAAACCATGTTGCACATCCAATGATCCTGGGTCATTTCCATAGATTCATAGCAAAGATACACTACCAAAGAGCCAGCAAACATGAATAACAGTAGTTCAAACTGCTCCTAACACACCTTAAGGCTGGATTAAATATCTGCTCCCCAGAGACACTTCCTCCAGCAGGTTGCTGGAGTCTTACGTTGCAATCTTATTCAAAAATAACTTAGACTATGGTTGAAATACATTCACATTTAATTGTTTGACAGTAAGATGCTCAAAAAACAACTTTAAATATTGTATAATATTATATAAGATTTAATTATTTTCTACTATGACTCATGCACTAGATGTTAACATCTTAACACAAATGATCTTATTTAATTTTTGCTGTAGCCCTAAGAAGTAGATATTATAGTTTTTCAAATTAAAAAATAGGCTTAGGAAGCTTACTTGGTACAAGTTTCCTAATAATACCATGGAAGAACAAATAAACTCAAGTTTTTATTTTTCTACTCAAAAAGTTTGAAACAATTATATTATCATAAGGAGTCAGTGCTATCATAGAGGTTTGTATAAGGTAAAAAAGTATATGCAGAGAGGTGTGTAGGAAAGGTTAATGAGTATACAAATGGCCTGACTAATTTTGTACCAGTATGGAGAAAGGAAGAACCAAGGAAAATCTTTAAAGAGAAAAAAAAATCACCCATTTGATCCTTGGCTGGTGGTGTGTTACTCACTAGGAGAGGCTATAAAAGGTTATTACAAGCACATATGAACACGTGTATACATATGCATGCACACAATATATATATATACATGCAAAATGTTTCTTTATAAATTTATTTTCATTGTGTACATATATATATATATATATATATATATATATATATATATATATATATATATATATATATATATATATTACTGTCCTGGGTTTTCCCAGAAAAATGACATAAATGAAATAACCTGTTTCATGAATATTATATTCCTAGGATTAGAAATTATTGTTTATATTTAAAAAATCCCTTCTATGATCAATGAAAACACTAGCATATTTATTAATTTATTAGTATAATTCTTCAAATATAGGATATATTATTTATTACATATAAAATGTGAATACAACTTTAAATTAAAATAATATTACTAAAGTATTTACATTGATGTACTTATTCACAAATACAATTACCCAAATGTGGTGAATATTTACAATTTAATTATATCATTACAGATATTATTTCTTGCTGTGATATGTTTGTTAACTTTCTGTCACCATGACAAATACCTGAGATAAATTACCTGAAGAGGTAGGAAGCCTGGTGTTGGTAAAGGTTTCTTTTCACCAGTCACTTGGCCTTATTGCTTTGTGCCTGGATTAATTCAGTACGTTGTAGTGAAAATTTATGGTAAAGGATACATATTTATGGTTCTTGGGAAGCAGAAAGGAGATAAAAGTCCCTATATCTATCCTCCCCACCCTAGAGCATGCCTGCAGAGACTTGGTTTTCTCCCACTAGACCCCATCTTCAGAAGTTTATAACACATCCCCACATGTGACAGGCTGGTGAGCAAGCCTGAAACACGGGAGTCTTTAGACAGCGTCCAAGCTAAAACAATAAAGACTTCCTACTAAAACATTATCTTACGATCATGATGATTCAATTTACAACAATGTGAACATTAAAATAGCTCAATGTAGAGAAAGAGCAAAAACATTCTCATAATTATCAAGTGTTAATTGTCCATTCCTTCTGTGTTCTGAATTTGTAGCTTCTACTTTCTTTATACCACTAAACCCAGAAGTCACATATAGCAAAACTCATCAATGAAACTTTGGGAACAGCAATTACAAATTTATTATTTTGTTTTATTTATATTATCTGAAAACATTTTATAAAAATTGATCAGGAACTCAAAGTTTCTAGCTCAGTAGCTGAATGATTGCCTAGCATATGCCAGACACACGGTTTAATTCCCAGAACCACAGAAAAGAAAGAAAAGCAGATATTTAAATTGTATTTTCAGAGGAAGTGACAAGGACATGGTTGAAGATAGATAATAGAGAGAGAGTGATGAGGTATGTGGGTAATTTTAGAACTAATGATCTGTTTAATCATCTGAAAGGTCCTTGCTTCCACCTGCATGGATAGTTTAAAGCAGATGACTTCTTAAGTTGTCATGGGTACTAGGATTTTATTCCTCTTCAATTAAAAAATGTTTGAGAAGCACGCTGTGATTTTAGTCCTTATCAAGAGAAAAATTTATATTGGAAGTACTTAACTAATTATTGAGGGATTCTGGAGTAACAAACTGATGAAGATAAAAAAAATCAAAATCAAGAAAATCAAAAACCAAGAAACACATAAAAGTATTTTCTAATGATTGTATCTATATCTAATGTCTAAAATGTATGTGTTCATAATCAAGCAAGCTAAAACTTTGAATAAAAATAACAAAATAAGCAATCAATTAAATTTTCTGTAGTGTTCTTTTCATGTCATAAAGACCCAGTTTATAACCTGAGATTCAATTGGGGTGTTGGAAAGGCCTCAAGTTTGCTCACTTAGGGAGTAATTAAATTCCCTTTCACTTTCTGAGATCACATATTCTAAATACCAGCCCAACAATGAGAAGGAGTTATAAGTCTCTCTAATTATTACATTCCCACTACTAGACTAACAGCATTGTGAGCAGTGCCTAATTCATTAGAGTATAAATTAATATACATTTGGGCCAGTGTAACATAATTCAAACAAAGGAGAAAGTACTACACGAAGATTCCATACTGTATATATTTTCATTTAAGATCACCTATTTACCTTTGTATTTTTATAGACTACACACAAATACATACATTTCATGCACAAATGCATATATAAATGCCAATTAACCTGAATTACTTTCTTATTCCAGGGTATTCATTCTGCCTGATCTATAGAAAATCTCATTTTTTTCTGTGTACAATATTCTAAAATAGGTTCCACTTATTCTCAAAGTATTTCATTTCAGACAACAGAATCTACCTTTACTGTAATAAATACATTTTATCTAGTTTATTGATTTTATCTTAATTTTTTAATTGTATTGAGTGGATTACATGTCACTGCTATTAAAAATGAGGATATAATTCAAAACAAGTAAAACTTTTCATGTAGTTTTGGAGTTTACTCTTAGTAAGTAGATAAAGAATAATGGGTAGACAATAATACCATCAGTTAATATCAGTTGCCTCTTATTGAGACTCCAGGTTAATGACATAAAGTTGTATTTAATAATTTGTTGAAATAGATAATTATTTTTAATTATTTAAATTATTTCTGGAACTAGAACACAGACTCACTTGGTAGTGTTCTTGATTCACAAACATAAACACCAAAGTTTTGTGACAAGTAACCACCTAAAATTACAGTCATGGTGATGCATGACTGTAATTCCAGTGTTGTCACACTGGTCTAAGAAATTCTTGTCAAAAGACAAGAATGGGGCTGGAGATATGGCTTAGTGGTTAAGGCACTTGTCTCCAGTGCCTGAGGCCCCCGGTTCAATTCCCCAGTACCCACATAGGCCAGATCCACAAGGTGGTGGCCTTGGTGCTCTCTCTCTCTCTCTCTCTCTCTCTCTCATCATCTATCTCCTGTATCTCTCTGCTTGAAAATGAATAAATAAAATATTTAAAACAAAAGACAAGAATGATGCAAAATTCATAAAAGTTTTACAAGAAACCAGTTCTTATGCCACTTTCCCCAGAAACATTGAAAAATACAACACTCTTCTCCTAACAGATATAGTGCAATAGGATTCTAAGTATCACTGATTGAGCTGTGAACCTGGAACGTGCTCACAACGTTGCCAGCTCCCAGCTTGAGTCTCATATTGTCAAGACCAAAAGGATGGAATAAATAGGACAGGAAGGTAGCTGTCCAATCCATGCTGATACTCTCATTTTGTGGATCTCACTTCACATTTTATTGACAGGTAGCAGTAGATTCACAGCCCATGTGCAGCGTGTCTGGTCATCAACTTCATGAAAAGTCAGCTGTTCAGTTTTATAAGATTCAGATTTCCAGTTCAACCATGCTCAACCCATGGAAAGAGACATTAGTTAACTGAGGAAAGGTTGATGAGACAGTCTCCACCCTTCACTCATACAGAGGTTAACAAAGTTTTAGAAAACTTATTTGACTGTCCCATTATTTAAAATGTCTGAACTTATTCATCTAAATTTACAGTGGGAGATTTTCAAAAAGCCAAAGAAGCACTGAAAATGAAATCTTAATAATTTAGGATTTGCCATACATACTAAAAGATAAAGTAAAAGACTAAAATGAATAGAGTGATCATTTTGCCCTGTTCAGCTATTTGAGTATTTAAAATTTCTAAGTTTTAAAAAGTAATATTCAAGGGAAAGATAATCATGTATATTGATGTTAGTGAATTTCTTCTTTCACTATAATGCTTGCTACTATATAATGAGTTCATTTACAAGATTAGTCTAAATCTTTCAGGGCAAATATGTACAAATGGAACTTATAGTCATTCACAGATTCCTTCATGTAATTTTTCTCACATTCATTTTTGTGAGATGCATTTTTCTTTTTATTTATAAATTGCTTATTGAAGAAAGTCTAAAATTCATTTCAATAAAGTTTTTATTCTCTCTGTAGGAGTTTTTTCTTTTACTTTTATTCCAATTACCTCTACATTTTTTCAAAATAAATGAAGAAGTAAATTAACATGCAATAAAAGCCAGGCATGTTATAATATAAATATTGAGGTTGTCTTAATTTGCACGCTTTCATGGCATGTAATATACTAGACCCTAATTAGTTTTGATGGATACAAGCATCCAAACATTGCACAATGAAGCTCAAAGGACACACAATCTCTGAAGTGACTTCGTTTCCTTATAGGTTGATTTTTTAACTTTCCTAACATTTCCCTTCGGTGCTATATTTTAAGACTTAGTTTAAGTAGTAGTTTTTTACTTATGTTCTTTGCATATTTTTTAAAATGAAACAAGGGTAACTATGCTAAAAGTTTTCATGTTTTCTTTTTTAAACATATATCTTTGTTATCCATAATTATATACATTGTATGAGCAAATCTTATGATGGTATTTCCATTTCCCTCCTCCCTGTCCCCAACCCACTGGAGAAACACCAACTAGAGCCCACACAATCCAAAGCAGAAGTACAGAAGCAATTAAGATCTCAACAATAAAGCTGACTTAAAACTCACACATCATGTCTCAGGGAACTAAGTGGAAGAGGGGGTGGAAAGTCTGTAAGAGCCATGGTGGGAGAGGATATCCAGAGACATTGCTCCCCCCAACATCAAGGCACAAAAGGGTTGGAATGCTGGCTTCCTTCTGAGCTATTCATGACCCCTACTCCACGACTGATGCATTAAGGACTATTTTTGTTCCTCAAGAATTTCTTGGGCTGGAGAGATGGTTCAGCAGTTCAGGTGCTTACCTTCAGTGTATAAGGACCCAGGTTCAGTTTCCCAGTACCCAGGTAAGCCAGATGCAAAAGTGGCACATGCATATGGAGAACATTTGCAGTGACTAGAGGCACACCCTTACTCCCCTACCCCACTCTCTTTTTCTGTTTCTCACTCTCTCTCTCTTTGTATCGTTCTCCTTGCAAATAAATAAATAAATCTATGTATATTATTTTAAATGTAATAATATTAAATGATAAATTCACGGTAATATTGGCCTAAAGAAGCTAGAGAAAAGTAGAGAGGCTAGATTTAATAATAAAGTGTTTTGAGTTACCTATTTTTTCTAACTGTATTAATGCATGCAGAAAGAAATAATTGAGTTTTAATTGAAATCAGTCAAAAATATCAACAAATTAAAAAAAACAGAAGAGATTTCTGTTACTATATTTGGCATTCTTTTTTTATAACCATGTCCAACTGGCTTTATTGGAGAAGGGACATGGAATCAACAACATGAAGACAGCTGGGGCCGCAGGTTGGGAAGAACACCCTCCCCTCCCCTAATGCACCAACTGCTCCAAATAAAAAAAAAAATAAATAACCAACTATGGAGGAGCAGCTGAGACAATGATCAGGGCAGGGGAAGGAGACACAGACTCAAGGGTAGCAGTGATTCTTTACTTAGAGGAAGTGTTGTTTTCTTGGAGTTGATTTTCAAGTGTACAGCCATTTGTTTTTCAAGTCCCCTTGGTGTGCACATGTGTGGAAGTCAGAGGACAATCTCTTGCGTCTATCTTGCCATCCACTTTGTTTAGAGAGGGTCTTTCATTGTTCACCACTCCTTTCCCTGAGCTACTGGCCCCAAACCTTCAAAGGATTCTCCTGTCTCCACTTTCCATCTTGCCATAGGCATGCTATGGCATTCAGCTTTGCATAGTCTCTGGAGTTCTGAACTTTGATGTTCACTCTTGCACTGCAAGTGTTTTATCCATGGAGTCATCTCCCTAGCCCTTTTTAAGGGTTTTTTAAAGGCTCCATTTGGAAGTATATTCCCTTACTAAAATTCTACCCCAAGGTAATAGCTATATTAGCCAAATCAATCTGGATCCAAGATCCACAAGCTCAAGTTTTACATAGTTCTATGCTATCCCTTGGCCATTTTACTTATAAAACATGCCTTTTTATCTCTTGGGATTTTCATTCATCAAATTCAAATGGGACAAGTCATGAACTATTGATTTTTGCTACCACAAAACTGGCTTTTGCCTTTTCTTTTTGAAAGGTGAGTGTGTGTGTGTGTGTGTGTGTGTGTGTGTGTGTGTGTTTATGAATTTTAAGAATTTTCTGTCATTTCTTGTTTTTAATCTTTATTCTATGGAATAGAAATGTTCATTCATCTTGTCAGGGTATGTTATCCTCTTAGTATAACAAGTTTTTTCCTGACATCTGAAGTATGATGGCTATATTGCCCAGTGACCTAACACCGTAAAACCAATGGAATGATGTTATGATATTAATCACCATGAGAGGTACAGCCCACTAAATCATAACTTAAAGATGAATCTGTTTGGCAGAAATTTACTATTCAGACATTATATGTACCTGAGAAAATTTCAGTGCACACTGTGAAAATGACACAGTTACCATAAGGGAAAAGAATGACCACATATCTAGTGTGGAGAAAGCCATAAAATTAGCACTATATGTAACAAATAGTACAAATGAAAAGTGCAGGTTGGAAATGGGTTCTGATAACTTTGTCAGATTCCTGCTGTCTCCTTTCAGAAGAACTATTTTACTTAAACATTCTAGAGCTACTATAAATCTCTATGTGACTATGATAAGACAAATCTTGAATAATCAACATATTCAGTGAAAGAAAATTTAAGTATTTTATTGAATAAACTTTTTGTTGTCTCTAGGTATTTCCAGGTTCTTAGAGCATATTCAAAGATAAATAAGTATATACAAAATTCGAAAATTTTAAAACCAAAGTTATACTGCCAAATGGGGCTGCCTAAGCAAAAAAAAATAATTACAAATTACTTAAGGGCCCTGAGTTATTGTCCATGAGAATGATGGGGTCTGTTACAAAGTTTGGGTGATTACCTGATTTGGTCAATGCATTTCAGTGATATAACACTTTATTTACTGCATTTATCCTTTCCCATGATGCATCTGATTTCATAAATGTGTATCTAGCTATACACAGGGATAAGTAAAAAGAGAAATTCCGTAAACGATTATTTGCAGGCTATGCTCAGTTTATCAAGTTGATCATGCACCCAAAACTAGTCCAGGCTGGATGTCCCCTGCTCTTTTCATTCTGGTTCTATCTATGAACAAATCTGAATAGAATTTGATAACAAATCATGGTCACCAGTGAAGGAAAATCTAGTTCATTGTGCAGAGAAGTATACAAGGAGCCCCAAGATGACAGCAGGTTGCTCTAGTGCTTTGTGAGGAAAGGGGTGCATTTACTGCCCAAGCCCATCAGTGTCCCAGGTTGCTAAACTATTTCCCTTTGTTTCCCTACCTTATTTTGGCTTAATAAACCTTGGAGAGTGTTTCTAAAACTAATGAACTAAGATAGTGACGGAATAGGAAGCCCCAGAGCCTTCTTTCTATGGAGAAAATGAAAGTACTACACCAGAACTCTGTCCATAAGATCTCCAGATACTAGTTAAGTTTCTTTATCCCAGGCAAGCAAAATAAGCATGTGCATCCAAATGAGTATTGTCATGGACTTGTGACAAGGTAGAGTTTTGCCTGGTAGGTATTCGCTAGCTAGGGACTGGCACATGAAACATGGACGCCATCTTGCGTGCTCTGACCTGACAAGATATCATCCCTAATTCAGTCACATCCAAGATGTCTGAAAACAACAACTACAGGGTCAGATTCTAGCTTTTTTTCTCACATATTCCTAGGATTAGTACCTGTGGGGTGTCTGCTTTTATGGAAATCCTTTATAGGATGACAAGAAAACATGCAGAGCATTGAGTTTGGGGACTTGGGCAGTCATCTGGACATACAGCAGAGTGGCTTTTTCAGGAAAGTTGTTGATTTCAGCACTGGAATGAGTTATTTTTTATATACCAGAAATCTGAATTTCTACAGAAATATTATTGGTAGGAGATTAATAAGCACAGTTTTCTTCCTTATTTATGGGGATGTATGGGTCTCTCAAGGAAAAGTCTGGAAAAATAAAAAGTCCAGTGATGACAATGCCTTGCAAACTTACCTGGGTTTATTCTGTCATTCCCTCTGTGCTTGTTCCTGGGGATAAAAACTGTGTGTGCATGATGAGATCATCCGCTTTCCTGAACAGACCACTCTGATATATTTCCCAGATGATTGCCCAAATCCCCACACTGAATGCTTTGCTTTTGTTCTTGTCATTCTATAAAAGATTTCCAGAAAATCACAAAGCCTACATATACAGGTATGTGTGTGATGCTAAAAAATTGATTTAAAATGTATCATTAGCTCAGTGAGCTATTTGGAAAATGTCAAAACTAAATATATTTGTAGAGGGCTGGAAAGATGGCTCAGCCGTTAAGGCAGTTGCCTCTACTAAGGTCCTGGGCCCAATTCCTCATTACCCATGCAAGCCAGATTCACAAAGTGGTATATGCATCTGGAGTTTATTTGCAGTGGCTAGTGGGCCTGGTGAGTTCATATTCACTTTCTTTCTCTCTCTGCTTATAAATAAATAAATGAAATATTTAAAATTATATTTATTGAAATCTAAGTTTACTATACATGATTTGATTTTTTAGGAAATTTAGGTAGCAAGGAGAAAATATATGTACTTTTTAAAATTAATATATTTATTATGAGTAATTATATGAGCTTATCTTGTGATGGTGCCCCCATTTCCCTCTTCTCTATCCCCTACTCACCTCTTTGGTGTACATAGTGGATATGTTCATAGGGTAGGTACTTTTAAATGATATTAAATATGGACAAAATATTTCAAATTGTCAAGTGTTCTACTCTATAGAATCGATTTTGTGGTCTTGGTTTTATAACCTACTAAATTTTATTTATCGTCTATAATAAAATATTTTCAAAAGAACTAAAGTAAGCACAGTCCTAAGGCTTATTTTCTCCCATTAAAAAAACACTTTGTGATATTTTCTATTCTTCTTCCTTTGACTGACCTTGAGCAGTCATTCCTGAGAATTAATGGATCTCGGTCAGCTAACCTTTTCTTAGTTCACTTTTTACATTTTTCTACTTTGGGTTTCTTGACAAACATAGAGGTTGCATGATTTATTGAGAAGGAATAATGATTCTTATACATGGCATAAATAAGTACATGCTGAAAAGCAAACTAGCTCAGAGAAGATGAACAAAAACACCTGATGATGTTGATGAAGGCTGGTGAAGGATGCTGAGAAGATGTTGGACCCACGCAGGAACAAGGCTTAGACTCAGGAAAAGGAGGATCCTCACAGTAATTTAAAGCTACCAATCTCTCCAAGCTCCTACATCACTGTTCCAGAGCTACTTATGGAGCACAGTTTCCTTTGTTTTATAGTTAGAAAGCCTAGGTCCAATGTGGTAAGCAATACAAGATGTCAGTTAATTCACAGTATTGCAGAGTGAGTTACCCTGAGATGTAGATATTTAGAAAAAAAAATAAGCTTTCAGAGTTTACTGGGGTGTTCTTTGGACTGATACATATTAATGTGTGAAGGAAACAACATTTGGCACAAAGAAGTTGAGTTACAGTTCTTCTCCAAAAAAGGATGCAGTCTCAGAACTCAGCCTGAGACGGAGCTGGGTTAATCACACTTATAGGCACAGTAAGTCGATGCAGACCATCCATAAGAGAGAAAATTTGTACAGAGAAACTTCTTTTTATGGGGGTGACTACAAAACTTATTAAAGGGCTAAGAGTAAATTATAGTTAAGTTTTTAACTGTAAAGGAAACACTTCTATCATACCATCCAAGGCTCAAGGAACATTGCAGAAGAGGAAGTAAGAGCCAGAAGATGAGAAAGAATGATTTAAAATTCTGTCTTTTAGGCATGTAATGACCATTGCATTCATGACCTCACAGTGACTGTCATTACCTACACAAGACCTGCACAGTATTGGGCCTATTGTTATACATGGTTGTGGAGGAGGGGAGGGAAAATAAATGTTAAGACAGCAAATGAGCTAGATGAAAAGAAGTTGTTCAGTGGAAGAGGTGCGGGAGGTCAAATGAAAAAGGGGAGTGATCAAAATAGGTTATGTGCATGTATGAAAATTATCAATGAAAATGAAGGGTGCAGGAAACATAAAGCCACTTTCTTGAGAGAAAGGCAATCTCAGAGTTTTAAAGGGACTGAAGTGATGTTTGAGTACCCTGGTTATCTCCTACTTCCTGGCTCTGCACTGTCAGTATGCAATATACCGCACATCAATCAAGAAACAGCCTTTTCACATGTGTCTCCTTTCTCAGATACTAATTTAGATTAAGGTTTATTTGGAATCTTTTCTTAAATATGATTTTCTCGAATCTTACCTAAGAGCCCCGTGTGTCTGAGGATTTCTAGTAGTAAGTTGGTCAGTTAACCTAGTACTGCGGAGGAACCTGGCATGCTCATGAATGCTCATAAATGAAGTGTGGCTACTAGGAAACTAAGCTTCCTTGCAACTTAGAAGGAAGGGATTTTACACATCACCACACCACCAGGATTGAATGGAAAAAGTATAAATTACTTCCATGGGTCTAAACCCAGATATAATTTGTTCCCAGATAGTTAGGTCATTCTTTATTTCATTTTTATTAGTATTACAGTTGTTCAAAGTTATCCAGAATGGTGTGATAACTTGATACATCTATACAGTATAGAATGATCAGTTAGGAGTAGTTCACCTTATGGAACCCTTCTCTTTGAGCTTTTTACTTTTTGATAACTATTCTCATTGATTTACAAGTTATATCGTCATATATTTCAAGCAAAGAAATGTAGGCTCTAACATATATATTTTTCATATAAATTCAAATGTACTAATCCACTAAATTTAAATTTACACTCTTGTTCATCCATTTTTATCCTAACCTCAGGTTATCCATCCTATTGAATTTTACCTTGAAGATGGAACCTTGTCTGGAATTTAATTGTGTGCTATCTTAGGGAGCATAAGAGATCCCAGCATGTACTCATGAAAAAGTCCAAGGTGCACATGTGACTGCCCTGCCTATCCAGGGCTATTTAAAGAGAAAAACATATTTTCTCTCCCCAACCCAAAAACCATTGCAAAATGAATGACAGGCTCATATGGGAAAACCATGAAATAGAGTTGACTCAGAACCAAAGCCAGACTCATAGTCAAAGCATATTTGTCTCTTATTTAAAAGGATCTAGCCAGGAAAAGCCAAGACATTTTCCCTTTCTTCACTGGGTCTCTGCAAGACCTTGGTAAAACTAATCCTTATGACTCATGCTAACTTCTGTTCTGTTGTCCCAGGACCTTAACTGTAAGAGTGAGTTATGCTTCTTAGCTGTTCTGTGTTAGGCACTTCATGCTGCATGAGAGAAACATTTGTATTTTTTTTCTTGGTCTCCCGAACCAGGAACTCAAGTTAAAGGGAAAAGGAGAAATGGAGCAGCCTACATGAACTTGTTTCAGGAACAGGGGCTAACCTCAAAACATGGTTATCCTTACTGAGTGAAAGTCAGACATTTGTTCTCAAACCTTGAGGACATATTGATTAAGATGAGCTAAATAACTCATCCAGTGAACCCATGAAATCATAAAAATGAACTAAATACAAAAATAAGGGAAATGAAATTTGGTCTCTTTATCTGTATATGTTTTTGTATATGTATAGGTATAGGTATATGTATAATGTACTTATATGTATTGGTTACAAGCTATGTGTACATAAAATATTTTTTATATATTTGGCTTATTTGTGTTAAATAATTGTATTATGTAATATATATGATAGGTACAATTTTATACTTATTTAGACCAATTAATTGCTAGATGAGGAAACAGAAAAGAAAGCAGCTTACTGATCTCCATTAGCATTGAAAAGTATCCTGATGTCACCTGAACTATTCAGTAGGAAAGAATGAATAGCTACTTTCATGATATTGAATTTATAGAATTTATTGAAATATGAGGTAGGGGGTTCAGTTACAGGTGACAACAGTCATTTGAGGGAAGCCTCTACTCTCTACTTGAACCATAAAGATGAGTATGCAGGACTTATGTATGTTGAGATAGTGTTTTATGAATTCATTTTACATCTACAGAAACCCAGTTACTACAAAATGAGGAAGCATATACTGGATTAGATACTTGCTGAGACAAAGTAACAGGTGAAGGGCAATCATTATGCTGGGAAGTAGAAAGTGTTAGAAATGACCCCTCTACTGATAGCTGTGTTTCAACTGGGTACAAGAGGGAATTAAAAGAGCTCCTCCTAAGACTCAAATCGGGGATTATAAATCAAAATACAAAATAGATTTCCATGACTCCACACAAATATGAATAAAATATCTGCTTATAGACTTGTAAAGAAATAGAGGATATTCATTCTTGCATTAAGCAATTTCAATTTATTTATGGAGATGTTCTGTTCTCAGGGAAGTTTCTTCATTCTTTAATCATGATTTGTACATACATAGTGAATCCTCCAAAGTACACAAAGTGAAAATGAGAATGAAAAAAATACCAGCCGGGCGTAGTGGTGCACGCCTTTAATACCAGCACTCGGGAGGCAGAGGTAGGAGGATTGCCATGAGTTCAAGGCCACCCTGAGACTACACAGTGAATTCCAGGTCAGCCTGGACTAGAGAGAGACCCTACCTGGAAAAACAAAAGAGAGAGAGAGAGAGAGAGAGAGAGAGAGAGAGAGAGAGAGAGAGAGAGAGAATGAAAAAAAATACTCTTACAGTAGTAAAATGGATAATCATCCAGTGATTACAGTCAGCATCAACAGTGGTTGGCCATTGATGATATACTCAATATGAAACAATGACAGTGACAGCCCATCCCTAAGGTCTTTCTCTATAAGCATAATGTTATGAGGAGAAAATCCTCAGACAAACTCTGAAAACTGAGTATTCTGAGGGAAATTCTGATTGTGTTTTCCAAGTAGTCAAGTCATAAGGTATAAGGAAATTTCAAGAAACTGCCCCTTCTAAGTGAAACCTAAAGTTTCATGAAAACTCAGTATAATGTTATGGTGTCATAGAAAACTAAGGAAATTAAAGTAAAATTCTAGCAACAGTGTTATCAAAAGTGTATTGATATAACTTCGTTAAATATAAGTTTAGGATGTTCGTGTGAGATCGTTGTAACAGGGAAACTAGCTGGGCATATGAGAGAAATGTGTACCACTTTACACCATTTATGACCAAGTTCAAACTATTTTAAAATATGTAGTGTATTATTTTTAACATTGATTCGTGAAAGTAGCTATGGTGTACAATAGGGGGAAAGAAGGACACCTCATATCCAGTGTGTAATAATCTGTAAATAAAACATGTAGCTATTAGGAAAACAAAGTAAATAGGAACATTACTGCATTTTGAAAATAGCTGTATTAGTGCTATTGCCACAGTGATTTTTCTACTACAATTATCTGTTCTCCAATTTTCCTTGATTATGTACTGATTTTATAATATAAAGAAAAGAAAATCAAGAATAAGTTTTATGGATCAAAGAACTAAAAGGTACATTCCTTCTAGAAACAAGCATATCCAGAAAAGATGTCTGGCAGAATACCTTTGATAAAGCATATTTAAAGGAAAATACAACACTATTAAAATAATCAAAATGGAATCAAACATAAAGAAAATTAAAGAATGGCCATAATTTCAGTGAATGCCTATATTTAATAGTTACCTGATAGCTCATTTTTTTTTAGTTTCTATGATAGGTTCAGACCACTTAACAATTATATTTGTGATCATACTTCATTACATAGATGTGGAGTGTGCAAACTCACCCAATGGACTGAATTCAATAATTATTACTATACAGTTTTGAAGTAAAAAAGACCCCATTTCTTTATATATTGAAATGAATTTATATAATATTCATGGTGACATGAAGGTTTGTGTTAAGACATTCACATTCATTATATTTGCTGTCCATTTGCACAGGTTACATGGAAGTTGTAATTTATACTTCTCTCCAGGGACAGTACTAAATATACTACTATTCTGCTGCCTTAGAATCTCTGATACTAAACTACAGAAAAGTGAGTTTCTTAGAAATGGTGCAGAACAAGGGAAAAAATCTTGAAAGCACAATATTCATTATAATACAGTACATTATAAGGTTTGAGGATATACACCATAAATGATATAAAATAAAGCTTTTATATTTTAGTTAGATTACTATATAAATATGAGAATGCATATGTCGAATTCTTTACCATGAGGAAATGTAAGAAAGTTAATGTAAGTACCAGAAGTGGGGTGATATAGGTGAGATGAATCTGACCATGTGGATTTTGGTTTTCTGGAACTTGTGTGCTGGAGGAATGGACATGGACTTGGTACTTGCAACTGAAGATGCCTTCTAGAGCAGTAAGCCAAGTTTTGTAGACTATTCTGGTGAGAATTTGGAAATGCTCATTACATAAAGAATTGCATTTGGAGGCTTGGCTTGTGAAGTTTCTAAGGGTAAGGAGAGACTGCAGAAAACTTTAATAGAATTCTGTGCCTGGAACAAGGGGGGTGGATGCATCCTACTATCCATGCCCAGAGAGTGTGACCAAGGTTGAATTTAAGTATGGACTGTTGTGCTTGGCTATAAATATGGAACTGAGAATTTAAGATTTAAAGTTGAGAAAAACCTCAAAGCGACTTTAACTTACTGGCACAGAGACTGGCTTTTGGTTATGGCCCAACTGCTTTACACTGAAACAATGGAGAGATACCTGAGGTGTTTCCACCCAGGAAGGAGTGAATAATGGACTGTGCAAACTCTTTAGAATGGAAATCCCTAAAAGGAAGGAATTCGTTCTTCAATGTCATAGCTCATTTTGTCCCTGGATTAACAACATTGCTGTGTCTACATACCTGGTATTGCTTTTGGAAGAATGAGGAATACATACATGGAGAGGGTCATGAGGTACACAAAGTTCCAAGAGCCACTGCTCAGACGCAGTATATGAAACAGGGTGTGACATCCCTAATTGGCCAGTGAATCCACTGGATGATGTACTGTGGTTTGCAATAGAGACCCAAAGATGTTTTGGATATACCAGGACTGTGCAAGGTCTACCATGGAGTGCTGTTGGCTTGGGATGGAAGTTTTATCAGCTACTTAGCCAAGCTGGAGGGACAGAATTGGAAAATCTGGAGACTGTCAGTCACTGATTGGGACTTGAACTGCAGATGTGGATGTTTGCTGATGTTTGTTGAGTTTTCATTGGCCCAGTCTTTCCTTGTTATGACTCATAACAGTTAGAAATGTTTATTCTGTGCCATTATATGTTAAAAGTTTGTAACTGGCTTTGATTTTACAGAATTTAACGTTAAAAGACAATCTTAAATTTCAGGTAATATTTGGGACTTTGCAACAGCCTTAAGGTTGGTAAAGAATATGAGACCTATAAAGTTGGACTAAACATTATATAGGTAGTTATAAATCTATTGGGGGCCAGGGGTGGATTGTGGTAGTTTGAATGGATGTCTGGATGTCCACCAATAGATTCAAAAGTGTAAATGTTTTTCTCCAGTTGCCTGGCTGGAGGAGGTGACACCTAGGCTGGATTCTAGGCTCCAGCCCAAAGGTGATCCTGGGATGCATGCAAAATTCCAGCTAGAGATATGCAAAGAACAGCTGGAGCTCAAGGTTGGCAGTCCTGTTATTTGGTAGTTAGACTGTGCTTGCTAGAGTTGCTGGTGCTGGGTCTCTCTCTGCTTGGATCTGTGAAAGGGGGATAGCCTTTTTCTTCATCATTAAACTTCCCCTGGATCTGTTACTTTAATAAATAATTTCCTCCAAAAAAACCTGTGCCTGTTCTAGAGATTCTAGAGAGCCAGAGACATGTGGCTGACTACGACACGTTTGTTGAGTTCTTCACCTTGAGGAAATGCAAGAAAATTAACATAAGTAATCAAAACAGCTTAGTGATTATGAATGAGCTCAGTTGTTTGGACTGCTAAAAATAATTGATGAGTCAAGACTTTAACTGAATTTTATTTATGTGCAACAAAGAGTCAAAACTATCAAACATATCCTTATTAGATTTCACATCTTTTTTACAAATTGAATAGCCAAGATCTCTCAGCTCATGTTTACTTCAAGTCTTAGGAGCTCATGTGTGTTTTTAAATTAATGTGTGATTATCTCCATTAAACCCACTTCAACATAATTATTTTAAATGTGATTTTTTTCACGGCCAAATCCATTTTCTCATCCAGTGTATTGCTTTAATAATTTAATAATGGGCACCATCCTAGTTGCAATCAACAAGACTGTGCACTCTGCTCTTTTTAATCAAAGATGTCACAAATGAAAAAATTAGATATCAAGTAAGAAAATGAATTGTGTCATTACAAAGCTAGCATCAAAACTAATTAGAGTGTGTCTACACAATGATGTATCAGAGCACAGAACACACATTAAAAAAAATTCAACAGTAAATAAATTACTTCCCCAGTCAAAAATGACCTTACAGACATGTTCCTGAACTGGCAGCATGCCAGGGATTGCCAGGTAATGAACTGCCTGTAATGAAAGCAGCCACCAGGATGCTATCAACTGTCTCCCTAGCCATGGATGACAACCTCTCAAAGGCTTTGAATGCTTTAATGGAAGCAATCCTGTTTACTTATAGGAAGCAAGACTTCTTGCTTGAAGAAACTAATCAATTCTTTCACTGGATAGAGAATTTAATTGAAGACAATATCCAGAGGGAAAATACCATTTGACTAGCTGCTCCTCTCTTGCCATATTAATTGGGATTGTCCCAATATTTTCTTTGTTGAATTCACTTAACAGAATCACTAAATTACATTAGAGGTGCTTTGGCATGAGTTTCGTGAGAGGCAATCTTTTTAAATTTATAGAGTATGTAGCAAGAATGAGACGTATATTAGAAGGATAATTTCACAATACTTTAACAATGCAATACAATATTTGCTTCCATCTACCAATGAGGTGTGAAAATCACCTTATGCTCACTTCAATAATATGTATAATTTGTTATGAAGCAAATATTTACTATTATGACTCTGTGTAATATTTATTAACCATTTTCCACTATGTTGTTTTGTCTCCCATGAGGCAGGAGTGTGATAATTTTACATACACTTTTATGCCTGGCAAGTTCTGGAATTAACAGCTTGTATCAATCAGTAGATGTGTGATGTGATCAGTTGTTTATAATTTACATGTAAATATATGTGAGAGAACCTTAAATGTTATAGGAAAATCTGCATATGCTTTGATTCTCTTCCCTGCATCATTCATTGATGAAATATTTTTTCAAACATGCCTTATATATTCTGTTTTGACTTCAAAGTCATGCTGTCCGTATTCAGGCCAAACCACCAGCCTCCATTGGGTTATGCCTTGTTTCCTCAAGCTACTGTGAAAGGACCAACCTGGTATTGATACCTACAATGTAGGGCCATTTTGAACTTTCATAGTTGTTTCTCATATGGTATCTACAGATGTATGTGGTGTGTTCCTTTAATGGTTTTTCCATTTGGATATTGATTGGCTCAGTAGTGAATGTCTAAAAAAGGTATTATAGCCGGTCATGCTTGTACTTGCAATATACTCCAGCTCCTGGCACATATTAGATGCTCAGTAAATACTGATGACAAAATACAGTAGTTTGTTCATTTGTTATTTTGTTAAAATGACACCTCATAATGACTTCATAGGAGCTCTGGTATTTGTCCAAGAGGAATAAGCCATTATGAGCAGAGTCACTGTGAGAAAATTCTCCAGTCACACTGGCCTTGCAAAGTCAAATAAATAAATAAATAAATAAAACCTGAAGAAAGAGATAGCTGGGACCAGCTCAGGAGCTGTGGAAAGAGAATAGCAGAAACAACTAGCAGCTTCAGGAGCCCTCCGATCCCCCAACCACTAGCACCTGGAGCCACTGGAGACCTGGGGAATCCAAGTGACCAGAGCATCCAGCATCTAGCACAGCTGATCTAAACAGCAGATTCACAGACCCAGCAAGCCCACAGCTGACCAGCCTCATACTCAGCTTGAGTAAGACTGGAAGCAATCTCGAGAGGTAACAGGGTCATCTACTTCTGCTTGATATACTCCTGGTCACCATTGCCTTCTTAATAAGAGGGGTTTAAAAGGGAATTTGCCACATTTGATATTTCTTATTTCATAGTATCTTTCTCTCTCTTCCTTTTGTCTTTCTTGGGGACAAGTTCTCTCTTGGAAAAAGGTTGACCTGGAACCTAGCATAAGCCAGAAATCTCACATACATTTAGGGAATTTTGGCTTTGTGAAGAATAACTGTTTATTCCCTGCCCTTGCATAAATACCCTGTGGGGGTTGTGTTTATGTGTGTATATTGCTCATTTGCATATTAGAATTTTATTTTGCCCCAATCACACTGTTAGAACATTTACATAGCAGGCAACTACAACTCATAGGGCCACTTCTGTGGTCACTCTGGGAGTAATATAAGAGCCATACCTGTCACATTAGACTCCCTTCCCCCACCCCTGGGGATATTTAACTTCTGATCCACAGGTCTAAGTACACAGAAGATAATTAGGAAACCCAAGCATTGGATAACTCAAGATGCAAAAATCTCTCTATTATATTACAAAAAACAAAAAAATAATATAATACTACCAGAAACTATAAATCCATCAAAAATGACCTTCAGTGAGGCTGACTTAGAAGGAATGTCTGACATAGAAGGTACAAAGGAAATCAAACTCCAGAAGGAGAACATAGGAAACCAATTTAAAGAAATGAGGAGATTGATACAAGATATAAATAAATAAGAAAATAGAAACAATAAAGAAATACCAACCAGAAATGCTAGAAATGAAAAACACAGAAAGTGAAATACAAAACTCTGTAGAAAGTCTCACCAATAGAATGACTCAAGGGGAGGACAGAATGTCTAAACTAGAAGACAATATGAATTAGAATTAGAACATTCCAACATGAGAAAGACAAGCTAATAGGCAAGTATGAATGGGAATTCAAGACAAGAAGGAAACTATGAAGAGATCAAACATAAGAATTAAGGTTATAGTGGAAGGAGAAGAACTTCACTCTCAAGGCATAGTAGACATTTTCAATAAAATCATAAAAGAAAATTTTCCCCACATTGGGAAAGTGGTACCAATAGATACAGGGAACATTTAGAACACCAAACAGAAAAAATTAGGAAAGATCCTCTCCATGTCATATTATAATTAAACTACTGAACACACAGTGTGAAAAAGGTATTTTGAATGCAGTAAGAGAGAAGCATCAAGTAACTTATAAAGGCAAGCCCATTAGCATAGCAGCAGATTACTCAACACAAACCTTAAAAGCCAAAGGGTTTGGGATGATATGTTCCAGTTTCTGAAAAAACCAACAGTCGGACAGGATTATTATATCTGGCAAAACTATCCATCACAATTGAAGGCAGGCTAAAGGAATATATGTGTCCAAAGCCAGCTCAACAACAACAAAAATACTTGAAGGGATCCTTCAGACTGTAGAGAAAGAAAAACATAAACATGATTAATAATGAAAAAATAAACAATATTCAAATAATAGGTAATACAAGAGAGTAAAGGAAGGAAAAATTATAAAAGCAAGAAATGGTAAGAATAAATACACACCTTTCAATAATAAACCTTAACAACAATGGCCTCAATGGCTCTGACAAAAAAGACACAGGCTTACAGATTGGATTAAAAGGCAGGATCCCTCTGTTAATTGCCTCCAAGAAATATGCCTCTCATAAAACATAGACAACTCCTTAGGGTTAAAGGATGGAAAACAGTATTTCAAGCAAATGGGTCTAGGTAACAAGCAGAGGTTGCTATCCAAATATCAGACAGGATAGTTGTCAAACCAAAAATAGTTAAGCAACATAAGGAAGGCCATTATATATATTGACTAAAGGAACAATTCAACAAGAGGGCATTACAATTCCAAATATATATGCATCTAATACAGCTAATCCCAATTTCATTAAACAATACTTCTAGAATTGAGGTCACAGATAACACCAAGCATAAATGCAGTGTAAGACTTCAACACCCCTGAGTCACTTATTGACAGCTCATCCCAGCAAAAAATAGAGAAACATGTGGACTAAATGAAATTATAAAACAAATGGCCCTAACATACATCTAAAGAGCTTTTCATCCAAATACCACAGAATCCACACTCTTTTCAGCAGCACATGGAACATTCTCTACAAATGACCCTATAATAGGATACAAAGCAAATCTTAACAGATTCAGGAAAATTGAAATATTTCACTGTACTCTAGTCTGATCACAATGGAATTAAACTGTAAATCAGCAGCAAGAAAAACTATAGACCACACACAAACTCATGGAAGTTAAAAAGTATACTAATGAATGATGAATGGGTCATTGAATCAATCAAGAGGGAAATAAAAAAAATTCATAGAGTCAAATGAAAGTGAAAACACAACATAGTAAAACCTTTGGGACACAATGAAGGAAGTCCTTAGAGGGAATTCATAGCTTCAAGTGCCTATATTAAGAAGCTAGAAGCTAGTCACAAGTAAGCAACTTAATTTTTCACCTTAAGGCCTTGGAAAAAGAAGAACAAGGGAAACCAAAAATCAGCAGTTGAGAAGAAATAATAAAGATTAGGGTGGAAATTAATGAACTATAAACAAAAAAAATAATCAATGAAACTAAGAGTTGGTTCTTTGAAAGTATAAACAAGATTGAGAAACCCTTAGAAAAATCTGACCGAAAGAAAGTTATACGAGATACAAATAAATAACATTAGAGATGAAGAAGGTCCTTAAAGGACATCCTTTAAGAACATATCCTGATATATACCTTTAGCAACAAAGCAGGATAAGACATCAACACACAGAAATCAGTACCCTTCTTATATACTAACAACAAACAGGCTGAGGATGAAATTAAGGAAACACTCCCACCCATAATTGCCTCAAAACAAAAGGTACTTTGGAATAAACCTAACCAAGGAAGTGAAAGATCTCTACAATGTATAATTTTAAAGCATTCAAGAGAGAAACTGAAGAAGACACAAGGAAATGGAAAGACATCCCATATTCTTGGATTGGAAGAATCAATATTGTGAAAATGTCAATCTTCCCAAAAGCAATCAGCACATTTAATACAATCCTCATCAAATTACCAATGGCCTTCTTCACTGAAATAGAAAAAAAAAATCCTTAAATTCAATGGATTCACAACCCCCTTAAACAGCCAAAACTGTTCTAGGCAACAAAAGAAAAGAAAAATGGCTGGGGTATCATCATACTTATTTTAAGATAAATTACAGAGCCATATTAAAAAACAAGCAAACAAACCAAAACAAACATAATGGTACTGACACGCGCGCGCGTGCACACACACACACACACACACACACACACACACACACACACAAAGACACATAGATCAAAGAAACAGAATAGAGCAGGCTGAAGCAAACCCAGACATTTACATGCCTCTGATTTTTGAAAAAAAAAGCCAAAAATATTCAGTGGAGAAAATATAGCCTCTTTAAGAAATGGTGCGGGAGAATTGGATATCTATATATAGAAGGAGGAAAATAGATCCTTATCTCTCTCCATGAACAAGAATCAAGTCCAAATGGATCAAAGACCTTAAGATCAGACCTGAAAGTCTGAAACTTTTAGAGGAAAATGCATGGGAAACACTTCAACATATTTGAATAGTCAATGGCTTTCTGAACATAACCCCACTTGCTCAGGAAGTAAAACTACTAATCAACAATTGGGACCTCATGAAACTGAGAAGCATTTGTATAGCAAAAGACACTGTGAAAAGAGCAAACAGGCAACCTACCCAATGGAAGAAAGTCTTTGCCAGCTACACATCCAACAGAGGATTAATATCTAAGATTTGCAAATAATTAAAAAAAATAATAAGAAATCAGCTCAATCAAGAATGGGCTATGAATCTGAATAGAAAGTTCTCAAGAGAAGAAATGCAAATGGCCTATATACATCTATAAGCATATTTTACCTCCTTAGCAATCAGTGAAATGCAAATTAAAACTACTCTGAGATTCCATTTCACTCAGAATGGCTAACATCAATAAAATAAATGACAATAAATGCTGGCAAGGATGTGGAAAAACAGGAACCCTTCTATACTATTGGTGGAAATTTTAACTGGTACAGTCATTGTGGGAAGCAGTGTGGAGGTTCCTGAGACAGCTGAAAATAGATTTACCATTATGACCCAGCTCTACCAGTCCTTGGCATACATCCTAAGGACTCTAGTCGCTATCCTATAGGTACTTGCTCATCAATGTTCATTGCAGCTCTATTTACAGTAGCAAGGAAATGGAAGCAGCCTAGAGTTCCTGAACTGATGAATGGATAATGAAGATGTGGTTTATTTACACAATTCAGTACAGCTCAGCAGTAAAGAAAGATGAAATTTTGAAATTTGCAGGGAAATGGATAGATATGAAAAGGATCATACTAATAGAGGTCACTAGGGCCCAGAAAGTCAAACACTGCATTTAAGAGGTTTAGAATAAGCCATTTGGAAACCTACTTCTTTGTATAATGGCACACCCAGTAGCCATAGATTGTTACTAGTTAAACTTCAGTGCCAGGAATGGGATACCTTCCAGGTAGTTGTTGACCAGGGAGATTTCTGTGGCTCCCAAATCATTACAGGCCATTGCCAAGGCTCTTGGTTGTCCACCAGAATGAGACAATAAGACTATTGCTGAAGATCACAGGTGCTTGGGCTGCAGGTCACTGAGAAATCAAGGTGGAGCTGAGCTGGAAACTTCCTCCTTATTAACAAACTGAAAAAGCTATGCCTGCATGAAGCCTTTTGGGAAAAAGAAGGCCTCAAAAGTAGTAAAAAACAAAACAACAACAACAAAAAAATCAGTGGACCTTGCAAGCCTTGTGATTGGCCAAACAGATTAAATGTGCCAACTGTGCAATAGTGACATGGCATGTCTATTGGGGAAACCAATTGCTCTCTAATTGGACTGCAAGACACTACAAGGGAGGGAATACATGCCTGGTACTGAAGACCTAGTCAAAAGCCTATGTATGGCAAGAGAGGTCATAAGCCTTAGGGGAATAATGCCTGATTCTGTCTGGCTAAACACATATACTATGCACACCAAACTGCCTTATAAGCACTTTTTAAAAAACCATCATACTCATATATTAATGCTACTCTCACTTTTGGCTAGACAAACTTCTCATTTTCAGATAAAAGTCACCACTGGGATAATGCAACAGTCACCATAGTGCTAAGAAGAAATGACAGTGGAGTGCTCATCACTGGGTCATCTCTCCCACACTTCCGGAGGCTCATGGTCTATTGTGGAAGTGTTAGTAGAAAGATTGTAAGGGCCAGAGGAATGGTAGAACTGCTAACAACAGAAATTTCCAGACAAAAATTGGCCTTGATATTCATGACTTTGCAGTGCCTGATAATCCCTACTCATGATGGGAGGAAAAATGATGACACCGAAACAAAATAGAGATTAATTGAGAGGGGGAAGAGATATGAGGGAGGGTGAGGAGGGATCCTTAGTGATTTATTATTTATAATTATAGCAGATATCAATAAAAAGTTTAAAAACCGTAATGAAAATTCTTCTCTCTTTGATAGCTATATACAAATAAGAACACAATAATGCCATGTTGCACAACAAGCTGACTCTAATTGATGTGCCTATGTTCTTAATGCAGATGCAGAGGCCTACCAGGTGTCTCTGCCACTGTGGTTTAGCAAAATACTTAGTCTCCCCACCTCACCTTGCCCATGGCTACCCATGATTTGTACAACAATAGACTATGCAGAAATGAATAAAAACAGGGTACTAGGGGAGTCTGGGAAATTACAGTTTCTCTTTTTGGTCTCTACTGTATGGAAATGCAAGGTGGATGACAAAGATTGTTCAGTGGGATAATTTGCCATACAATATCTGCTAACATTCTTTTTATTTTTTTTTCTGAGCTAGAGAAAATCAGTTTGCTATTTGCCCATATTTGTTTCCTCTGGGATCTTGGATTGTGGGAATTTAGGGGAGAGACCCCACACAAGGTTGCCAAGCTCTTCCTTAACCCCTCCCCAGTAGGAGCTTTGCCTTGCCTCCTACATGATAAAAATGGGTATTCTCCTTTCTTAAACATATATGTACTTCTTTCTGGTGCTTTTTTTCGATTCCACACCCCAATACCCTAAGAGCAGTTAGGGTTATTTCTTCAGAGGGGGGATTGTGACAGTTCAGGCAAGTCCATAGACCCCTCCCCTTGAGTGGGACTTGTCTTTAGCCAGAGCCCAAACCTTAGATGCAAAGGCTGATTGGTCAGGCATAGACCAATCAGCTGTCTCTCTGACTTAACTAGAGGAAGTTTTAAAAAGCTGCAGTCTTCTTTTTTTCCACAGGGCATCCTAGGAGGAGGACTTTCATTTTCCAGGTAAAAAAGACTCAAGATCTCTCACATGAACTTTTTGTCAAGATGAGGGCTCTCTATTATCTTTCTTTTCCTGCCTGTTTAATTAAAATACATAAATCTTAACTAAAACCTCTTCCATGTGTTCTCCCCACACTGGTGGCTGGGGGAACTCTGTAACTCCCCATATTCCCTTAAATAAAGTCTCCCACTATACCTTAATATCTTGTTGTCTATGATTTTAATTCTTTAACTTTATAGACAAAAATTTGGGTATTCCTTAAATTTTGGGATGCATTGGAATCTTAGCTGGGAATTATCTAAATTCTAATGCCCAGCTCACTCCGTTACAGGGTGCTAAAATAATAAGTGATGCCAAAATTCAGGGGATCGTGATGTAATTAATGCTTTATATTTCCTGCCAGCCCATGTCCTTGGATTCTAAGACTAAAAATTAAAAACTGCCATTTACTTCTCATTCCCTTACCCACTATTGTTACTAGCATAGGATTTCAAAGTGTTATATTGACATGCTGAATTCAAGAATGCAACAGTGAGCTGGTAGATAACTTAGTGGTTATCTACGTGCATGCAAAGCCTTCTGGAACAGGTTTGATGCCCCAGTACCCACATAAAGCCAGAGAAAAAAGTGGCACAAGCGTTTGGCATTAGTGTGCAGTGGCAAGAAAGTCTGCTGCTCCCACACACATATACACAGTGCAAATGACAAAATGCAATATTTTTACCAGGCAGTAAGGATCATACATCTACATCTTAATTTTCTCTGTATTCCAGAGAAGTTGGGAAACCGATATCGGTAAGGAAAAAACATGAATTCATTTACAGTTTCACCAAAATGGAAGCAATAAAAATTTCTAGTTTATCTCCATCTTCATACAGCTGAACAATTTTATAAACAAAGGTGAGGCCCGATCCACACTAAGATTATAATGCCTGGTATTGTAAAACGTCTGGCAGAAAGTCTGTGGCTAGAAACTTAGGAGGCAATTTAATGTGGTTATGCTAATCGGACAGCATGTCAAACTGCCTTGTAAATATGTTTGTTCCCATAGATTGATACTGCAGTCTCAAACACAGAAGTTTCTTTAGCAAAGGAAAGAGGTTAATATAGAGATACACAGATGACAAATTTACCATGAATATGTAGCTTTGTGTACTCAGCCTAAACATGACATTAACCCACTATGGTAGTTTGAATAGATGTTCCCCAATAGAATCAAAGGTTTATTATAATTGTAAATTGTCTCAGGCCAGTTTTGACTGGAGGAGGTGTCACTTTGGCCTGGCCTCCTGGGGTCTGGCCCTGAGGAATTTCTAAATTAGATACAAAATTCTAGGGATACATATGCAAAACAGCAGCCTGAACTGAAGTCTGGCAATTCTGCTATTTTGTGAGTTTCAGTGTTACAGTGTGCTTGCTTGCTTGCTTCTGGAGGTGCTGGGCCTCTGTCTCTCTGCTTGGATCTGTGAAAGGGGGCCAGACTTTTCCTTCAATTTTTGGAACTTCCCCTGGATCTATTATTTTCAATAAATACTTTCCTCCCCCAAATTGTGCCTGGTTTGGAGATTCATCCCAGCGGTGTGTGGCTGACAATGACACCCACCCTCTCCAAGTTCAGAACATAATGAAAGAGGAGACTGAAACAATATAAGGGCAGAACGGGAAGTCAGGCCATGGAATGCAGTCTTCTGGATAAGAGAAGTCCACTAACTCAGAGCATAAGTGGTTTCCTACTCAAGACTGAGCCAGTCAATATTTCATTATAGATGAGGAAGGGGTCCATGAGACTCCACTTTCCGCAACTGCTGATTGCTGGGAGAGGGGGAATCATGTTCTTTAGTTGTGTTGCTACTGCTGGGCTGTCCTTAAATAAATAACCAATAAATAACCTCCTAACCATGTTCATCCAAGAGACCCTAACTTAATTTAGTGAATGTAAAAAAAAAAAAAAAACACAAGTAACAATCCAGGAAAGTAAGAGAAGGAACTACTGAAAAGTGTAAGAGTTTTACTGGGAGAAGGGGACAAGAGAGGCTAATTGTGAAATGTTATCACAATGCACTGTATGAAAATGTCAAAAGTAAAAATGAATTAACATAAAAATGTCACGATGGAGCCAAATAGTTTGTCTAATAATTAATTATATAAAATATTTAAAAGATGAAAGGCCAGGAAATACGTGTGTGTGTGTGTGTGTGTGTGTGTGTGTGTGTGTGTGTGTGTGTGTTAATTTAACTGACATCAACTGTCCAAACTGAAATCCCTTCCTACCAGGGCAAGTTGTCCACTAGCATTCCTCTTTCTTGCCCTTTCCTCCTGAAGGAAAGAAATTTCTGAGGGGAAATTTTAATTCTTTGAGGTTTTTCAGTTTCCAAAACTTCAGGAATTCTTTGTTAAATCAGTGTATGTCACCTTCAGCAATTTCTCACGCCCTAGGAAAGGATTTTAGCTCTTCTATGAAATTAAAGAGAAACTGATTTGTGACCTAGGCACTTAGCCAGCCTCCTTCCCTCCCTCTCTCTTCCTTTTATCTCTCGTCTCTCCTTCCCTTTCCTCCCCACCTCAAGCAATAATCAAGATTGCCCTATTTGGAGTGGCAGGTCCCTTAGCACATAAATGTTCCTTACAGCAGGGAGCCAAACCCAATATAGGCGGTGAAACAAGAACGTGGATGGATCCCCTTGTCTTTACAACACCACCTATTGCTTACATGCATGTAAACTTATACATATAAAATGTCAAGTGTATCATACATGAATTCCTAGTGAAGACATTCTGAAATAGGCCTTAGAGTGGAAGGAACATGGCAAACCAGCCAAAGTAGACTAACTTCAGTTTGTTCATGCACATTTAAAAGTATGTCTACACTTAACATTTGCAGAGTTCCTATAGGGAGTTTGGGGCTATAATGCAGTTACTACCTAAATATACCTTGCCATAAATCACAAGGAGATGTTATTGTCTATAAACTCCTTTTGGTACCTAATAGTGAATAATCTGATATTTCTTTCATGAATTGTTGTGTTGAATTGTTACTTAAATATTTTACTGATGTATAATTTTAAACCAATTTTTCCATTTTAATTTTGTATCCAAAGTATTATTCTCCAAGAACATGAGTATAATATTTTGGGAGGTTTTGCTATTGAGGCCTCATACTTTCTGACCCAATTCCTTTGAATTGGAAAAGGACTTAGCAATTATTCAGCACGGACTCCCTTTTCGGGACTGTATTGCTTCCACACCATTAGATTGAGTCATGATAGGCAGGAAGTGTTATCCCTCCCAGGATGCCTTTGAGCATCCTGGTTCTGATGGTATCATTTTCTTTGACTTTTTCCAATTTTCCTGCAAGATAACAGTTGCCTTGGGACTTTTTTATGTGCATTGAAAGCTGGGAATATTACATACCACACTTTTAACATTGGCTATTTCTGGGTGAAACATTTATGGACAGTTTTAATTATTTTGCACTTTTCTGTATAGTTTTAATTTCTACAATTGCTATTTCTATAATTGCTATGTCTTAATTTCAAAACTATAAGAAGTATTTTTGCATATTTTTAAATAACTGATTACATGAATGTACCAGCTGGTTTTACAAAGGGAATTTTAACACTTAACTCTGCCTCTAATAAGCTTGGATTTCATTTAATTTTCTGTGTGACTTTTCTATGGTCCTGGTGATGATACTGATTTAGGAGTATATATGAAATTTGGAATTATCATGTAATAGAACTTGTGGCATTTCTTTGATATTAACAATCTAACTCTACTTGTCACATTTTCTATATCTCTGAGAAAATTTTTAAATATTTTCACTCTGTATGTAGAGCAATATTTAATGAAAACTCATTGCATAAAATTCCATGATTTATTCTGCTGTGTTTTGCATACTACCATGTGCACATACAGTAAAATAACTGGCTAATTTAATGATACTTATTCATTTCAATACTGCCAAAATGTAATGGCTCCTAGAACAGTAAGATGGAAATACTCTTCTTTCTCTACCTTTTAGCAAGCTTTCTTCTTTAGGCTTTTGTATGTTACACCAAAAAGTAATTTTGATGTTTCCTTAATTCAGAAGTGGGAAGGGTTTATAATAGGTATCTCTATCCTTGAGGAGTTTACAACCTTTTACAGACAAGACTTGTCCATGAAACATATAGTAGAAAACTCTCATGCATGTGTATAATTGTGTGTTTCAGCAGTCTATGAAAGGCAAGAATATATAAGAAAAATCAGAGAAAAGGGAGAAAAGACAGGAGCAGGAGTTCTTTCAGGAGAAGAGACCAATTTATCTCTGAAAGTTTAGGTTTCATTTGCTTAATGGGGAAGTAGACTAGATGACACTTAAGAGTAGCTCATGGGTCATTCTTTACCAAATTCCTCAAGGCTATTTTCCTTTACCTCTGTTGTTTCTGTCATTTTTCTTTGTATTTAATGATGTCTTTACTTCTGACCTTACTAAAAAGATTCTGAGCTTTTTCATCATTGATAAATATCTGCAAGTAATTTTCAAAACATTGTTTTATTTTCAAATTTTATTAACTGTGTTTCTTAGTTTGTATATCAACAGTGTCATTTGTGACACTCACATTGTTCAGGTGATTCTGACTCCTTGCAGTGGTGTTTTTGCTCCATAAATGACACCAGTTTTTTTGTTTGCACAGTATCTGTCTCTCCCTGGAGCTTCTCTCTAGTGATTTTTGTTCTCTGTATGACACTAATGACTTGTCTCTGTATTTTTTTCTTTCTCTGTATTTGAACATATAAATTATTTGAACAACAACATATGAATAAGAAAAAAAAGTATCAAAATGGAGGTTCACTGAATTGGAGCTATTAAAAAGGAACAATTAGGCCATTGTAAATAAGGCCTCAAAATGTCTGTCTTTGACATGCAAAATGGACTATATACCCACCCCAGAAGTCAGCTGATGTTTGGACTGGGCTAGGTCCTTCTCTGATATGTTCATCCTTAACCTCTATTGAACTGCAGTGAGCTAGAGACTGAGTCTTTAACTTATTCTATTTATTTGTTTTTTTCTCTTTGTTGACAAGTTTTGACTCAATCCCAGGCCAATCTGGAACTCACTCTTTAGCTCAGGCTTAATACCTTGAACTCATGGTGATAATCTTGTTTTAGACTCCCAAGTGCTGGGATTAAAGACATGAGCCACCATGTCTGGCTCAACCCAATCTCCCCCCCCCCTCTTTTTTTTGTGAGACTGCTAAAAAATAGTTTCCATTAATTATAATTACTAACAAGTAATATGTTTTCCAGCTATTTGAAGTTCAAATCTGCAAATATAGGTGGCATTGCTTGAAACACAAGAGCATTCTCAAGATAACTTGAATCTATTGTCCTTGATTATAATCTTAATTAGCCCCCACCAGTTATTATGTTGATTTTATTCTTGGTTGACAGTTACCTATCTATTGTACTAGATGGATAGTTTGTTTAGGAGAAGGGGGCATATTGGGTTCAATAGTTTTGAGTGACATATCCACAGACCTCATACTTAAATATTGAAGTGAATAGAAACTTATGGACTTGCTTTTAAAAGAAAAGTCTTTTTCTATTGTTTCTTCATCTCTTGACAATCGAGACAGTTCTGCACATATAATCCCATTATTCAGGGGGGAGCCCCAGATCAACGATGGTTATAATATTTGTTAAAGATCAGATGGAACAAGTGACCATGAAAGAACTCAATTCAAAATTCTCCATGATTCTATGGTCTGTTGTGGATCCCTCACCTGGTTTTACTCACAGCCCTTTAGGGAAGACATTGGGGCACTGTTTGTATCTGACTAGTCACTTTTCCATCCTCTCCTCAAGGTGATGACTCTCATCAACCACATATACACAGCTTTCCCCTATTTGCTTCTTGATTGATTTTTTTAAACACTTCTTGTATGTGTATATGTATTTGGTATGTGTGGTGTGATGTGTGTGAAGTGTATGTGTGTTTCAGATGTGCACTCTTTGTGTCATGAAGACCAGAGGAGAACATCAGGTGTCCTCTATCACTCACTGAACATGGAGCTGCCATTTTTTTATTAAATTAGCTGACCAGAGAGACCAGAGTCAGAAGTAAACATGGCTACTACCAGCTCTGTTTTTTTTTTTTTTTTTTTTTTTACATGAGTTCTGGGTATCAAACTCAACGTGTCTCAAGCCTTATCAAGAAGGACTTTTTAAAAAAAAATTTAGATAAATGGGAGGGAGGACAATTACAGTTGATACTCATTCTGTTTTTAGCTAGGCTCAGTGGGTTCAGTGGTCCACTTTGTGGTGTATGGACTATGGGAGAACTTATGAGACCTGTATATAAGCAGAGATGCTAAAGGAATTTAGTGTGATGTGAATATGAAGCCTCTCTCTAAAGAGGTTCTCATGCTGAAGTCATGCCCTCATGTGGTGACACAACTGAGAGGTGATTAGCTCTTCCAGGCTTCGCCTACATCGATGATCAATCCCATGATGGGTTCATAATATAATGGCACTACTAGACGATAATAGAAATAGGCAGCAGGGCCTCGATAGCGGAAGTAGTCACAGGTTGAATGCCTTGATGATAATACATATGTATTTCTTGGCCCACTCATATTTCATTCTCTGCTTCTAGCAACATCAAAGAAAGTAGCTCCTTTTGCTACATATTCCATTTGCCAGAATGTTCTGGCTCCCACACAGCAAAAGTGATATTAAGCTCCCATACACTGAAATGATGTCAAGTCCCCATATGCTGAAATAACATCAGGATCCCATAGACTGAACCTTCTGAAAGCAGGAATCAAAATAAATTTTTCCTGCATAGATTGATTCTTTAAGAAGTGTGGTGCAGTGAAGAAGAGCTAACTAATAATGTCCTGATAAGAAAGGTGGGAAGAGCTGAATGTTTTCCAATCCACCTGTTCCTAAGGATGATTATCATAGAGACAAGCAGAGAATGCTATTAAATGTTCATCCCTGGTGCTGGTGCTCAATTCTGGAGCACAAAATAACTGAAAGGAATGCAAGGTAATGAGGTTAAAATGATTAAATAACAATTTGTTTCTTTTGCCACACCTCCTAGAAGAATGTAAAGAAAATATGGTGGAATATTTTTCTCTTCAACTTCCTTCTCTTTTTTTTTTTCTTAACCACACACTTTTGACCATTGACCACTGTGTTTAAGAAAACTCCCTGTACTGTTGGAGAGCTGTGACTCATGGTAGAAATAAGTACCAATCTCTGGCCTTGATCCCTAATACAGCAAAACCAACACTGAACAAAAAAAAAAAAAGAAATCCAACTTCTCTCCTCAACATTTTTTTTTCTAATTCTCAACTCTTTCCATTCTTAGACACCCATTTCTTTTTTTTTTTAAATGTAGTGTGATCAATCAATCTTTGACTGAGCCTTTCTTCCCATTCTCTAACTCTTATCATCCTTTTCTTCTGCTCACTGATTCTGACTGGGAAAAAAAATATTTAATGACCTTTAGAGACGCGATCTTGAAGGTGATGGTGCTAGGGGCTAATCATAGCTAATTAATCTGAGAATGCCTGTTTCCTCGATTGCAAGTTGGGACAGGTACTAGTCTGTGATCATGCCACTATGGTTTATATCATCACCCTTGAACAAAGGAACACTAGTAACAGACACCCTAGAAAGAAAGCCTTGTGAACTACATGAATGGGAAATGAGGCCATGTCAATAAAGTAGGACTACACTACTCTTGCTGCCCACTGTGAATATGTCAATGTGGACTGATATTTGAGGCTGGAACTTTATATTAGGTGGGCCACTAAAGGTGTTTCTCAGAGCTTAAATTCTTAAGAAGCAGAAATTTCATTAAAATGAGTCAGAAATGATATGAATTTTCAAAGCCATATATAACTTCTTACATCATTATTTAAGTGCAAATGGGTTCTTTTCTTCCAGTAGTGGGTAATGCCTTTAAGTAGAACTTTAAAAAAATCTAGAATGTTTCTGGCTAGCTACAATCTACTGCATACTTGCTAAGTGATCCTCAAAAGGAGCTCTAAATTACTTTTCTGCCTAAGGTGCTTATATAACTCACTCACCTTTTTTGAAATTCTATTTTAGTTCCAGAAATAAATAGAGTAATTTTAGTTCTGGTAGTCAGGGAATCAGGAAACAGATTCTCTTAAGGAAACAGTGACTATTTCACTAGCAGACCTTGAAATTTAATTGATATAAGCCAAACATATGGAACATATGAATAAAATTTAAAAATATATAAATAATAAAAATAAAAATATATGTACATGTAGATAATATATGTATAAAATTTAAAAGTGTGCATATGCTAAAACAATTACAATTTGTCAAGATTTATTGAAATCACAGATGAAAGCTATAGGAATTTGTTAAACTAAAGAAATAATAGCAGTTAGTTATCCTTTTTTCCAATTATTTTATTCTTACAAAGGAAATGAATAAATGAATGTTTAAAGCTATTTTAGCATATATAGTTTTCTAATTTTTAGGACTAGATACATCATTGCTCATTAAAATATTTTTGTTTTATGTATATACTTAATTAATAATTAATTTTTATATTTTGTCCAGTATGTGTGTGCACATAGCACGTACGGTGTGTGTAGGCTGTATTCACATCTACACATGCGTGGAAGAATGTTGGGTATCCTCCGTGCTTGAGACAGTCTCTCATTGAACCCAGGAAGTAGTTTTGGTTAGACAGGTTGGACAGCAAGCCCCAGTGATTTTTTCCTGTCTCTGCCCCATCACCTCTGTGGTTCCAGGCACACACTGTCACTCTTGGTTTATCCTGTGGGTTCTAAGGATTAAACTCATGTTCTCTTACTGGAGCAGAAAGGGCTCTTATGCACTGAGGCATCTACATAGCTCATAAATGGTGTTTTGATCAAACAATGTTAATTCTTTATAAACTCAAAGATGCTGTAAGGTATCCAACCAACTTAGTACTTTCATATTTGTATCTTCATGCCGTAGTGAGTTTTTTTTTTTGAGAATTTTAATGACATGTTCATATTACTTCTTGAGTTTTCATGTCTTGACATTATTATGGATTTCTTACTATTAGAACTGGTGATTCTCTCCCTTAGGCCACTTCCTTAACATATCACTTCATTTCCCTTATCCTCTTAATATGGTTATCTAGATGATCAATGTTCAATTTTTACATTATACTGACTTTGTAAATACTATTCACAATTAAGACACCTAAATACAGTAGTTTCCTTTTTTCCTAATTGTTTTTCTACTTTTAAAAATTGATACATGTGTTTGTGCACGTTACTCTTGGTGTTTACCTGTCTTACCCCTCAGATTTCATATTCTCCTTTCAAATTTCCTCTAAAAATATGAGACAGTTAAAAATATTTAAATTTTTCTCAGCAATTATTGCAAACCTATTGTGCTAACTATCCCAGTTTCCAACCTCTTCCTGTGTCTATGAAGTCAATAATATTCTCACACAATAACTATGACTTTGATCATGAGACTTGAATTGGCCACAAGAGGAGTACTCAACTTGATACAGGAAAGTTGGCAGAAGTGCTTGTACATTTCTGTTTCTGCTCATGGGAATATGCTGAGCAGTCTATTGCTGAGAAGTGAGGAAAATATCAAGAAAAGGTGGAGCCCATGAGTAATGGTTAGTAGATTTTTTTTTTGTCAATTTGTATCTTTTTAATTATCTTGGGTGGGTCTCTGAGGATGTCTACAGGAAGACAGACAGCCTCTCAGTAGGGGGCAGAATGTAGAAGCTCAAAGATGTGTGGGCAGTGCAGGAAGGAAATTGCAGAGACTCAGGAAGCCATTAAATCTGGGGAAGGGTTGCAAGACCCCACCCTAAGGGTATATAAAGGGGAAGAAATTCTCTCCTAGGCTCCTTGCCTGTTGGCTTCTGGTGCTTGTTCGTGACTTGCACTGGCATCCTGCTCTCCTACCCTTCCTGGACATTGGAACCCAGTTACCTCAGCCTCACATCATGGACTTGAAGAGCAGCTGCTCCCAAGGGAGACATCAGGCCTTCTGGGATTGCTGAGGCATCCAGCCACATGGACTGAACAGCTACTGGTTTCTTCACCTGTGGGCCTGCAGACAGCTATTGTTGGGACTGTCATAAACTACCCCAGTAAATTCCCTTTTACTCCAATCCATTCTATCAACTCTGTTTTCTCCATAGAACCCTGACTAATACACCATGCAAGGATATTCTGGTTCAGTCGTCTCCTAGCAATCCCCTGCTGGCTTCCTGTCTTAACTGGTCCACCAAGACTTAACTTGGTCCAAATATGTATACCTGCTGATCTGGTGTATACCTTGTGTACATGTTTTTGCTTGTTTTGTTTTCATGTGTGTGTTGTGTGAGATGTATGGCATATTCACATGTGTGTGTAGCTGCTCACACCTCATGCATGTGCGTACAGAAGCAAGAGGAGAATACCTCTTACGCTTCTTTCTTTGAGATGAGGTCTCTCCCTCAACATGGAGTTCCTGTCATTCAGAAAGCACTGAAGAATCTCTGGTCTCCACCCACTGAAGATTTGGGTTACACACATGCATAGGCACTCCCAGCTTTTTACATGGGTTATGGGAATCAAATTTGGCAGTTTTTGGTCCAAGAGGAAGTCCTCTTAACTACTGAGCCATCTTCCAAGCTTCCAAGAATATTTAATCAATATAGACTCATTCCTTTGAGAATGTTCAGTTCTGCTCCAGTCTGACTTAGTCATCTTTGAAATCTGATGCTCAACAGTTATCTGTAATGTGCTAGGCTTATCTTAGGAATTCTTTATTTTCTACTTTGGAAACTTTTTTTTCTGGACCCTGTATTTTGTGTATTTAGTGTCTTCCCTAGTAGAGAGCACATCACACATCATACAGGAATATCTTAAGAAAAATTATTTTACATCAACATAGATAAAAATTCATGAAAATTACCAAATCTGAATATAATGTTTCAAATTCTTCCCTAAAGTGACTCACAATTAAAAAAAAGAAGACATATTGATCTCCAAACTTTTTAATTTTTTACTTTTCTGAAAATATTTTAGTTCTCATTTTTGTCTCAAAGTTGAAAAATTCTTCAAAATAGGATTTGGCATGAGATGTATATAATGTGTGGCTATTGTCTTAAAATTTGGTTAATGATAAAATTCTTACATTTATTTTTACTTCCTTTTTCCATTTACTTTTTCTCCTGATACTCTTAATTTCTTTTTCTTTTATTTAATTTTCTTTTTTTTTTAATTTCAAGTGTTGGGGATGGAACCCTGGGTGTCCTGCATACCTAATAAGTTCCTGAGCTACTTTTCTAGCCTGGTTTTATCTTAAATTTCTATATTGGGTAAATCTTAGAACCTTCATGATTCTTTTGAACTTATTTATATTTAGAACTACATACTAACTGAAGCAGGTGGAAAAGTGAATATAGACGCAGGCCTTGAATGAGGCTTTCATGGGAAGCAGGGTCAGGAGTGAATGGACTCTCTAATATTCCCACTGTTGTTAGTATCTATGGACCTTTTTTCTAGGGAAGTTCCCCAGAGTGCATTGATTTTTGTGACTGGAAACCTTCAATCTGACAGGTAGTGTTTGGAACAAGCAAGCTTGTGGAGCAAGAGTCTCAAAATTACTACTAACATTTTTTACAACACCCCTTTGTATTTCCTAGATTCCCACCATCTCTTGTCCCTCAAATTTATTCCTAGACCCTTGTGTTTATTACATCCTCACCATACCCTATCCCTCCAGCCACACACAGACCCTTTTCTTTACTAGATCCATACCACACCCTATTTCTTTTCCCTCTCCTCCTCTCCCAGACCTAGGAGTTTACTATATCCTCACAATTCCCTGTCCTTCAGCACTCTGAGCTCTGGCTTATATCACAGATTCTATGCTTGCTCTGTATATCTCCATCAAGGGAAATATATTGAGTGATGGTTAAGTTTTGTTGTCAACTTGACCTTTCAAGTAATCTTGGGTGGGTCTCTGAGGATGTGTACAGGAAGGCAGCCTCTCAGCAAGGGGCAAGATGTAAGGAAGCTCAAAGGAGCTAGAAGTGAACATCCTTTCCTGTGTGGGCAGTCTAGGAAGGAAATACCAGACACTCAGGAAGCCATTAAGTCTGGGATAGGGCTATAAGACCCGCTCTAAGGTTATATAAACGGGAAGAAATTCTCATCTTGCCTCGCCCTTCTGCCTGTTTGCTGTTTTATGTGTGTAGTGTTGGTGATGGGTTTCTTTCTCTGCTTGGACCTATGAAAGGGGAGCAGCCTATTTTGCATTCTGGAACTTCCCTGTATCTATAGCTATAAATAAATTCTTTCCTCCCATTAACTGTGCCTGGTTTGGCGATTCATCCCAGTGGTGTCTGGCTGACTGCGACATACAGGACATGGAAAGTAGGAACCTTGTGGATTAATGATGGCAAGAAGACAATCTTATGTATACATGCTCCATGTAATTTTATGTAGTCAGACTACATTGCTTGGTTTATTTTTTGTCTGACTTATACATCTAATCCCCATGCTTTTCGACTTTTACTTTTGCCCCTCTTCCTGTAAATAATTACTTCAAATTTTTAACTACCACTATTGCAGAATGTTGAGAGAAGCTGATGTTTTCAGTACACCATATATAATTGTGGTAGTTTGAATAGATGGCTCCCAATAGATTTAAAAGTTTATTATAGGTTTTTCACCAGCCTTCTGGCTAAAGAAGGTATCACCTAGACTGGATCCTAGCCTTCAGCCCTAAGGTGATTCTGGGATAGATCTGAAATTCCAGCTATACATATGCAAAGAGCAGTCACAGCTTAAGTCTGGAGTTCCTGCTGTTTGCTAGTTAAGAGTTGGAGTGTGCTTGCTTGCTTTGGACATGTTGGGAATGGGTTTCTCGCTCTGCTTGGACCCATGAAAGAGGGCCAGCCTTTTTCTTCATTATTAAACTTCCCCTTGATATGTTATTTCAATAAATGCTTTCCTCCCCAAACTGCCTCATTTGGAGATTCATCCCAGCAGTGTATGGCTATGACAGATTTAGTACCAGAAGTGGGGTGATTGCTGAGATGAATCTGACCATGTGGATTTTGGTCTTCTGGAACTTGTGCACTGGAGGAATGGACATAGACTTGGTACTTCCAATTAAAGACATCTTCCTGAATGGTAAACCATGTTGTATGGGCTATTCTGGTGATATGAAAATACTAAATGCAGAGAGAAGTGCATTTGGAGGCTTGACTTGTAAACTTTCTAAGGGAAGAAGAAACAGCAGAAAACTTTAATAAAACTCTATACCTGAACCAATGGGTGGATGCATCCTACTGCCCATGCCCAGAGTGTTTAAGGTTACATTTTACAAATAGACTGTTGTGCTTAGCTATGGATATGGATCTGAGAATTTAAGATTTAAATTTGGAAAAACCTCAAAGCAAGTTTAACTTACTGGCACAGAGAGTGACTTTAGATTACTAAAAGTACTATTGTTGAAGAGATATTACCATGATTTAAGATGGCCCAAATGCTTTATATTAAACCAATGGAGAGATGTCTGAGGTGTTTCCACCCTGGAAGGACAAAATGAAAGAATGTGGAAAATCTTTTGAAAGGAGACAGTTAAAACAAAGAAACATGCTCTTCAAAGTCATAGTTTGTTTTGCCCCTAACTTAACAAAATGGCTATGTCTTACATACCTGGTATTGCTTTTACAAGCATTAAAAATACATACATGGAATAGGTCATAAAGTGCACATGGTTCCTGGAGCTGCTGCTGAAATGCAGTATATGGAAAAGGACATAAAAGTCCCTTATAAGCCAGTGAAGCCATTGGAAGGTGGACCATGGTTTACAATGGAAACCCAAAGATGTTTTGGACATACCAGGACTGTGCAAGGGCTACCATGGAGCTCTGTTGGCTCTGGATGGACGTTTTCCCAGCTACTCAGCCAAGCTGGAGGGACAAAATTTAAAAATCCAGATACTGTCTGTCACTGGTTGTGCTATTGGACTTGAAATAAACATGTTGGCTATTTGCTGATGTTTGTTGAGTTTGCATTGGCCCAGTCTTTCCTTTTTGTGCCTCATAGCAATTGGAAATGTTTACTCTGTGCCATTATAAGTTAAACGTTTGTAACTTGATTTTATTTTACAGAATTTACATTTAAAAGACAATCTTAAATTTCAGATAAGACTTAAGATTTTGGCACAGCCTTAAAGTTAGTCAAGACTAGGTCCTTTAAAGTTGGACTGAACATAAAATAAATGTCTATAAATCTATTGGGGGCCCAGGGTGGATTTTGGTAGTTTAAATAGATGTCCCCCAATAGATTCAAGAGTTTATTAAAAGTTTTCTCCAGCCTTCTGGCTGAAGGAGGTGTCACCTAGGTCAGATCCTAGGATCCAGCCCTAAGGCGATTTTGGCATGGATGAGAAATTCCAGCTAGTTAGAGTTGGAATTTGCTTGCTTGATTTAGAAGTGTTGGGGATGGGTTACTCTCTCTGCTTGGACCTGTGAAAGGGGCGAGCCTTTTTCTTCATTATTGAACTTCCCTTGGATGTGTTATTTCAATAAATACTTTCCTCCCAAAACTGTGACTTGTTTGGAGATTCATCCCAGTTGCATGTGTTTGACTATGACAATAATCATATAAATCTTGTGTTAATAGTTTAACACATCAAAGTGCATAAAAATATTGCATAATTATGCTACATTCCCTATCAGTATAGCTAAACAGTGTCAATTTATACATTATTTAATATGGAATTTTAGCCGGGCATGGTGGCACACGGGAGGCAGAGGTAGGAGGATCGCCATGAGTTCGAGGCCACCCTGAGACTACATAGTGAATTCCAGGTCAGCCTGAGCCAGAGTGAGACCCTACCTCAAAAACACAAAAAAAAAAAAAAATGGAATTTTAAAATATCATGAACCTTAGGAATAAAAGATACTTTAAATGAAATATTTTAATAAATCATAGTAGTAATACAATTAAGTAAATATTTCATTTGTCAAATCTCTATATCAATCTGGGTCAAGGTGGAATAATTCTAGAAATGTACAAAACAACTTTACCTGTAAAATACGGTCAAACTTGCCATTTATAAAGGAAGTATATTAACTTAATGTGCAAATATCATTTCCTAACAAATCAGAGTAGTGACTCTTTTAATCTACTATTATGATATAAATATTTTTTTCTTGGAACCTAAATTAATGAATTAAGGCTTGGTGATCTGTCATTAATGTGCTAAAAATAGATTTTGTGATAAATATGGTGTCAGAATTCCCAAGCAAAGGGAGAACCAAAGAAGCTAACAGTGATCAATGCCCAATTCCAACATCATGACATCATTTTACAGCCCATGAAAGAAAATCTGAAATCCAATCCTTTAAAACTTTCTGAAATCACATGTCAGAAATGTGAAGTGCTTTAAGACCACAGAGCTTTCAACATTGTTTGAATCAATGTTTTCAACAATGTTTGAATCAATGACAGTCTTTTCCACTGATTTCATGATTTAGAACATTATGTAGCCTCATAAATAATTACCCAGGTTTTAACATATCTATCCCATGCCATAAAATTGAAAATTTTAAGGAGACATCAGTGCAGGAAAAACTGAAACATTTATTTCAAACTTGACCTGACAGTAAATGAAAAAAATATCATGTCTGTTCATAGTGTTCAGATAATGTCACAGTGAGAAAAATATACATTAGTCAATGTGTAATTATGGAATTTCTGGGCTAAAAATAATTGAATTTTGCTGCTGCTGCTGCTTCTGCTTGTCCTCATAAAAATGAAGAATATTTATTGAGTCATTAACATGTGTAATGTGTTATCCTAAATATATAATTTCATCTAAACCTTTAATTGTTTGAGAGAGTTCCTTTTAGTAATAATGTAGTATAACAATTAGTTTGGTATTTATATCACCTTATTTTCCCATAACTTACCCTCACAAATTTTGTTAGAATAACATATGTCACTCTATAAATTTTGCTTGTGTGTCTTGGTTCCACCTCACTGAGTTATAAAGAATATATTATATCCATATACTGTTGAAATATTTAAAGTATTTAAATAATTCTATGTCTTATTTACAAGGTTAATATTGCTTTTTATTTAATAATGATTTTATGGGTCTCCTTTTCTCTTTAGAGATGCTGTTTAAAAGGGAATTTTTGGTTTTATTTCTTTAAACATAGGGACTAAAGGATGGTCTTTTATACTTTATAAATTCTGACTGTTTAAAATACCGGGTACTGAGATTATAGATTATGGATATCACAGCCAATAAAATCTTACTGTTTTACAAACTAAGTAAAAACTTATTTCTACATTAGGTTTTCTTTAGATGGAAACTGAAACCATTTATCCTACTTTTGCAACACCTTCTTTCATCGCTTAATAACATTCTGTCATCCTTCCAATGTCCTTCTCTAGTTCCTTCTGGATTTTTCTCTCAATTCTATCATTTTAGGTTCATTGAGAGAAATCACAACCATTTAATTCCCATTCTTAGTACCATCTAGCAGTAATACCCTTCATTATCCTTTATTAAAAATCCCACTGAAATAATTTCTTCTTACTACATCCAGCATTTGTAGTTTCCTTTTATCAATGTTATATAGACCACCTATTAAGATTTTAATATAAAAGGGAAGTAACCATAAAAGAAAAGAGTAAAAGAATAAAAAAATCCATTTATTTGTCCTTTTTACCTCTCTAAGGTTTTATGTTTTACAATCACACTAGTAAACTTACTTCAGGTTTAAATATCCTAGAAAAATCATAAACATGACATGCATATTAAGAACTGCTATTATACATTGAGATGGTGACATTTGTAGTTATCCACTGGGTTCAGGCTTTTAGCTTGTCTTCCCAAGTCAGAGGCTGTAGGCTTGGAACCAGTTTGGTGCCTCTACCTCCTCTGGTGTATCTTATTTCTGTTTTAATTCCCCTTCCAGTGATTACTGGTGTTGACTATTTCTGTATAAATCATTTATATCAGTTATTAAAAACTGTAATATTATGGTGCAAGCAAGTAACTAACCTTCCTGTATGGAAAGATCACATGGCCCCGGCACCATCTTTAAAAGTCTACATACTTGGCACCATCTTTATTTACCATGGAGACATCCAGTTGGTGGCTCATACAGGACAGTGAACATTACATAGGGGGGGAGAGAGAGAGAGAGAGAGAGAGAGAGAGAGAGAGAGAGAGAGAGAGAGAGAGAGAGAGAGAGAGAGAGAGAGAGAGAGCACACCAAGAGCCATTGGGAGACAGAAAGTGTAAACCTTGCCCCTTCCAGGGTCTCCTTTCAATGGAGCCAAGCAGAGGACTGCAGAGTCTCAGACTGGGCACTGATAAGAAGAGAAAGATGTGAGTCCGGAGCGGCCATCAGAACCAGGTAGGATCCTTGGAGTAAACTGGATTAGGTGTTGATGCGGGCCTGATCCACTGCAGGGTGGATAACTGCCCTTGATGTTGTTCAAAGGTGGCAGTCCCCCCCCCCCAACAGACCAATGTGATTCCTGTCACCAGGATGCTAGCTTGGCCAGGTTTTAATGGAAAATATTTCCACCAAGTTTTAATGAAAATTAAGTAAGAACCTGTTTAATGATTGTGTTCTTGTCCTGTCTGTTGGGGTCTTATCCTGTCTCTGTATGCTGTCTTGTTTTGTCTTTGTGTATGTACTGAGGATAGAAAGGCTAAACCACCCTTCAGCTAGTCTGTAGATGGTAGTTCCCTCTGAAATTATATTAACAGTTCCTGTAAACCCTGTTCTCTGAGTTTGCCTGTTCTCTGTCTTTTGTCCCTGGACTCTTTGTTCCTTTCCCTGCCCCCTGGTTTCACACCCACCCCCACCCTGACTGGCAGTCAATGACTGCTCAATGAAATGCAAACCTGTATGTAGCAGTGTGTATGTATTTGGCCTCCAGCTCTGAGGCTGCAGAATATATTCTTTTCTGTGCAGGAAGTTTCTGTCTTTATGGTAGTTATGTCTTTATTGTTATCAGCAAGCCCACTGTTTTAGGTTACATGATCACTAACTCTAAAATGGAATATTCAAGAACATATGGTATTAATGATAAAATACATGGAAATGAGAATTTTAAAGGGTGTTATCCCCTTTCTATACTTCTGCCAGCAGAGGCATGCAATCACCCATCTTGTGACTCCCTCCCTTTCATGGAGCTCCCTCTTTTGTCAGTCTCAGGCAGAGACTCTTATAGACAGAGAAAATATGAGAAAAGGTTATAAAATAGGGAAGTTAAGGTCTGAGAGCCCAGAGGAAATTCAAATCTCACCCTGACCAGGGAAAACAGTTTAAATGGAGTTAGAACAAAAGCTTCAAGGCCAGAGCTCCCACTCCCATATACCAGGAATTCTATCACTCCAAAGCCTGCCATTAGAAAAAAGGTTAAGAGAGACATCAAGGTTAAAATTTGTGAAGACCTCTAAACTCAATATAGATGAAATATTTGGGCCAGATCTGAAGGGGGTCTTTTATGAAAATTCTTCTGCCTCCTTGCTAATGCCAGAAGTTTGTTTTGTCCCCTTGCCCTGTACAAACTGGCAATGGGACCTGAGAAGAGGAAACAGGCTGCAAAGCAGCTTTCACTATGAGGTTTATGCTATTTTGCTGTTCTTCCCAGGGGCTGGGAATTGATCAAGAAAGACACTAGGGGGCTGGAGAGATGGCTCAGCGGTTAAGGCACTTGCCTCCAGTGCCTAAGGCCCCTGGTTCAATTCCCCAGGACCCACATAAGCAGACCCACAAGGTGGTGGCCCTGTTGTTCTCTCTCTCTCTCTCTCTCTCTCTCATCTCTCTGCTTGAAAATGAATAAATAAAATATTAAAAAAAAAAAGAAAATGAATAAAAAAAAAAAAAAAAAAAAAAAAAAAAAAAAAAAAAAAAAAAAAAAAAAAAAAAAAAAAAAAAAAAAAAAAAAAAAAAAAAGAAAGACACTAGGGGCAGATCCCAGGTGAGCACTTGAGACCAAAAGAGGGGTTAAATCCCACTCCTATTGGGGTGCCTCCAGGTGCCAGTGTGGCTGCTGCTTAGTTCTCACTACCCTTCTCTCCTCTGTTGGTGAATGTCAGGGCCCTTTTGATCACAAGACCAGAGCCCATTCCCTGGAGACATTCCTGGTGGCACTGCCTACTTGGCTTCTCTGATTTACTGAACTAGGGAGACTACAAACATGGGAAATATCAGGATGCTAAGCCCAGGATGAAAATAGGTGAGTCCCAAGTTGTTACAGACAGATGGGGACTTCTTATAAGAAGCTTGTTTTAAGTGTTTTGAAGTTTGCTTTATCTCCCTATGGCTTTATGGAACTGCTAACAGAAAAAAAAAACTTAAAGATTTATGCTTTATTTCAGAAGTATGTTCTAACCTGCTTTCATATTTAAAATGTGTTTCAGAGAAATTAAGAAAAAGGTTCCAAAATCAGTAAATGATAAATCTTAATGTATATTATGGGTAGATATTATAGGTCAAACTTAATCTACTCTTTTTGCAAAAGGTTATTTTAGGAAGCTTCTTAATGACATGAAACAGGCACTTATGATATATTATGTTTTTATATTTAAAGCTTTATGATATAGAATAGTCTAAGATTTGGCCTTTCCCACAGAGACTGTCTGATACATTAATAACCCCACTGATGAAGGCTCTCAAAGGAATACAGGAGAATGTACATAATAATATAAAGGCACGAACTAACAAATGATATGTTTGTACAATGGAAAATGTCTTTAATGAAAGTTTGGGTGGTAGTTACAATGTGATATGTTGGTTAGAAAGATAAACCAGAAGGAAAATTTAATGCTCGATGTTAAATGTTTGATGGTAGAAAGATAATTATTATAGAATGGTAGCATAGATTTTTTAATATTTTATTTATTCATTTTCAAGCAGAGAGAGAAAGAGAGAGAGAGAGAGAGAGAGAGAGAGAGAGAGAGAGAGAGAGAGAGAGAGAGAGAGAGAGAGAGAACCAGGGCCACCACCTTGTGGGTCTGGCTTATGTGGGTCCTGGGGAATTGAACCGGGGGCCTTAGGCACTAGAGGCAAGTGCCTTAACCGCTGAGCCATCTCTCCAGCCCTAGCATAGATTTTAAGGTAAAAATACATGAATAATGATATCAGTAAATGTAAACACAAAGTTTAAAGCTATATAGATATGACATATAAGGAGACAAAATAGATAAACTGAATCTTAAAAGTTTTAATGAGACTCATTAGGATGGTAACTGTGGGGACTTTTGAAGTTGAAGTAAATGTGTTGTATCTTACATCATTTATGATTACTTGGGAGGGGGCAGGGGCAGACTGTAATGGTTTGATCCCAGTGTCCACAAATGAGTATGTTATGAATGCTTACAAAGATGAGAAAGAACTTTGCTGGGACTTTTCCAGAAGCAGTCTGCATGAGAAACTTGCTATGTTCTGCCTGACTGTGTGTCCTAAGAATTTATGCAGAGCTGCTTTATGCAGAAGTGGACTGATGTGAGTAGATGGAGATGGCACAGAAAGAAAGGAAAATTTCTGGGCTAAAACTGCTGCCTGTTCAGCCAGGATTTTTGAGAGATTACAGTCATTAAGATTGGGTCAAGTGTGTGTGTGGGCAGCAGGAAGAATGCAGACTCTTTTGAAGTAAGGGGGCCTGAATGTTGAAGAAAGTTTCCTATTCTCCAAAATCAGCTCTACTCCCCTGGGATTAACAAATTGATAGCCCACCTGGTAAAATGGAGTATAACAAATATAGGAAGAGAGAATCTTAAGATTTACAACATGGTTTTGGCCACAAGCAATATGAAGCCAGTGTGTTGGATCGTCTGCATGGAGTCTGACAGAGCCATGAGGATGAAATGTGCATTACAGTGGAGACCCAATGAATGCCAGGACTATGGATGGCTGCCATGGAGAGCTTCCAGCACTGGGAGATGTTTTCCCAGAGTGTGAGTAGCTAAACTAGAAGGGCAATTTTAAAACTTAAGGAGACATGTTAAAACAGTTAAATTTATCAGACCAGGAGATAGAGTTTGATGTTGTCTTGTTTGTTTTAAATCTTGCATTGGTTCAAGTTGTCTTTGCCATTCCCAGTGCTATCTTTGCAATGTAAATGCTCTGTGCCCTTATGGGTTTGTTGTTTTGTTATTAGAATATATCTAAACATCATTGAAAACACTAATGTTTCGATGGTTCCTGTTTTGCTCATGCTGTCTCTGTCAGGTATCACTTATGTTACCATCTAAATCTTATAAAATAATTTAGTGTTTTTAAGAGAACTGAGAAAATTCCCTTGCTCTGAGAACCTGCTATAACTTGCTTATAAAATTGCTGTATGCCAGTCAAAATGTCTGTACTATTTGGTGGAATCAGACTAGTTTAGTTCAAAAAAGACTGGGCTTTGCTATATTTTAAAATGTGTGTAACCATTGTCTCAGTCAAAGTTAACTTGTTGGAGAAAATGATTTAAAACCTAGTTTCTTCAGCATGATTGGTACCTGCCTAAGTACATAGGCTAGACAGATGTTTTCAAAAGATGCCAAGATTTTATACTGACTTCTCCTATAATATAATTTCTGAGCCAAATCAATTGATTTAAAGTTATTTATAAAGTACACTTTTAAGGATACTAGCATTCTCGACTTGTAATTACAGCTGAGAAGATACTTTTATCTGTTTCCTATGTTCCAGAAGTGACTTAAACTGTCTACCTGACAACTAAACTTAAACGCTGATCAGAATGATTTTAAACGTTTGTGCTATTCTCTAATCAGATCTGCTTTGTTAACTAGTTATGTTCTCTACTTCTTTAACTATGTTGTGCTAATCAGATGAGTATAATCTCTCTGAGTGATTAATAACCACAGGTAAAGACCAAAGACAATTGAAAACATTGGAGTCAAAAGGATAACCAACATTTTGGTTCCTACTCCCAGGTCAAAGGCCATAGGAGATGATAGAAAACCTCTGGCTCCTAGCCTCTGGTGTTGCCTGACTTCCTGACCAGGAGGACAAGAAGACCCAGAGATAGACTCCAAGTCAGTGTATCTGTAATAGGAAAGTCACATCAGGAGAGACTGATACTCCAGGCTTCCAAAGAGTGGGAATGGCACATGGTTAGCATGGCCTTGACTTATCCGAATAGATGACACAATGCTGAGAGACATAGAGCTCCTCACAGGTCCCTAAGAGTCTCTCCTATACAGCCATTATTGACCTCTGAAAAGACAAAGTATTGTTCATTTTGGCTGCCTGCATGGTCTTAAACATCCAGTAAGAGAATATTATGATGTTATCAAAGACTGAAACACTAGACTCTCTTGTCTGATACTAGTTTACAGTAACCTGTGCTTTCTTCTTCTGTCCAGCCCTGATTAGTCAGCCACTGTTTGCCTTTAAATTGAATTGCAGATGTTTATCTGATAATTATTAATTTGTACTACTCCAGTCTTTCTTCACTGTGCCTTATTAAGAAACAAATCTGGAGCTCAACATTAGGACAATTTGGATCTCTGACTGTTCAAATTTGTTGGTATTGGTGATGTTAGTCATTAACAACGTCTCTTTGCTTAAATTTCCAGAGTTAGTCAGATTCTTCTGCCATTGAGGGGCAGGAGCATTCCCTTAATTTCATACACAAGCGATCCACATAGCCCTAGGAAATTAGGCCTATACTTATGATGATAAAAAGGTGTCACATTAGAGTCAAGAAGATAGCATTCTCAGCCAGTTGTGACAGCCATCACCAGGTTTTTAAAGTTCAAACCCTGATGGATGTCTGCCCATAAGGAAGAGACCTCGGCCCTGCTCTAGCCTGGTTGAACTACACATGGCAGAATCCTGAAAATTTTACTGGACACTGTCCCCAGTCCTATTGATGTTTACAATGTCTTGTTAAATTGTCTGCTTTTGATAACAGATTGTACCCTGTTAAGTTCTAAAGGTCAGAGACAGACACTTGTCCTGTTTGGCTATATATTTTGCTAATTGTCAACCCAGAAGAAATATCTAAACATTATCCAGAAAATCATTGTATATATATATATATATATATATATATATATATATATATATATATATATATATATGAATAAGGGGGAATATTATAGCAAAATGTGTGTGAGCTTACTGCCCTCTTCTCCATAATCATTGTTACATTCTGCGGACATTTTTTATTTTTTTTGCCACAGATGGCCAGTCACATTGCATGAGGTGAGAAACTACCAGAACTTTGAAGTTCTATGAGACAAAAGAAGTATTTGTTTTAATTGTGATAAAGAAGTTAGGAAAAGATGAGGCCAGAGGATACCTGGAGGATTATCTGAACTTCCTGAAACGCATTGCAAATGTGTGAGTTGCTAGGTGATTATAATCTACATGCCTAATGTCACGTATGCCCTACTATAAAATCTCTTTGTAACTAGGGTTCTGGGCCAATGCTTCATCTATTCTTGGTCTGCTTGTGTAAATTCCTAAATTTGTAATAATAATAGATGGAACTCCACTCTCCCCTTGCTGTTAACGGCTTTGTCTGTCATGGGGAATTTCTACAGCATATCTATCTATCTGTCTATCTATCTATCTATCTATCTATCTATCTATCTATCTATCTATCTATCTATCTATCTATGTATCTATCTATCTATCTATCTATCTATCTATCTATCTATCTATCTATCTATCTATCTATTTATCATCTATCTGTATATTTTCTCTTTTTTCTAAATTTCTTTCTCCCAGTACCTGAGTCTTCTCTTTGTTTGTTGAATATCATTAGTGAAAGTATATCTCATTCCTTTATAGTTTCATATTTTATAAATGAGTTTGTTTAGCGACTGTGGGGTTTTAAATCAAAATAACTTATTTTTCTTGTTTGGGCATAATTCAGCCAGATTCCAACATTACAGTCACACAAACCAGATGCCTTTCAAATTCTCCTAGAAAACAAGAAAGACACAATATACAGACATTCACATATATACATATTGTGGTAGTTTGAATGAATTACCACCAATAGATTCAAGTTTATTGAAGTTTTTCTCCAGCTGCCGGTCTGGAGGGTGTGTCACCTTGCCAGATCCTAGGGTCCAGCCATAAGGTGTGTCTGGGGTGCTTCTGGAATTCCATCTACACCTATGCAAAAAGAAGTCTGAGCTCAAGCCTGGAGTTCCTGCTTTTTGAAAGTTTTGAGTGTGCTTGCTTGAGGTGCTGATGATGGGTTTCTCTCTCTGCTTGGACCTGTGAAAGGGAGCCTTCCTCTTTCACCATTATGGAAATTCCTCTGGGTCTATTACTTCAATAAATACTTTCCTCCCAAACTGTGCCTTGTTTGAAGATTCATCCCAGCATTGTGTGGCTGACTACAGCACAAACGCATGTATGTATAATATATGTCATCAATAACTATGGTGGAATTGTGTTAAATTCCAAAATACTGACTTTTTTCTTACATTTCCACTGTTGCAAAATATTTTGTTTCATCATGTTGAGAGACAGTGTAGGCAGAATCACAATGATTTTTTTCAAGTTACTTATTTCACCCTTACTTTCCTCTACCTTACATTTTCCTAGTGAACAAATAAATTTAGGAAGGCATTACCATAGAACACTTGCCATAGTTTTGGTCACCTCAACACTAGGAAAATAAAATGATTCCAAGAAAAAAGTAGTTAACTCTGTTCATCTTTGTCTAGCGTCTTTGAGTAGAAACATCATCTACTATTTCTATTCCTATTCTGTTCATCTTGGAACATGAAAGTGCTCCAATTGGCATGGTATTGGGGTGACCTGCTTTCAGTCTTTGCTAGTGTGTTGGAGAAAGCACAAAGGATGTTCATTCCAAGCCAGACAAGAATCTAAAAATCCAGACTAAATTAAGCAAAGGGTCATATCATTAAACTAAATATAGCAATAAGTCAGTGGAATTGCTTAAGAAGTTTGTAAGTGGGCTGGCCAAATTTTAAGTGAAATTGTGTATTTGTTCAAAAAATGTTAGGCTCATTACTGAGAGGATAGTTACATTCTTCCCCAAAATTAATAAACACACACACACACACACACACACATACACGCACACATACACACATCAGATCAGAATTTGAATATGGTAGGATTACATGCCTAATGCTTAGGTATAGTTGGAGGAGAGCGTGCCTGTTGGTGTTTGTTAAGAGGAAAGGCCAGTGCAAGCCGGTCACCTAGGGCTGGACTCTTCTGGAGTCCTGTCAAGCCTGCCAGTGCAAGCCCGAGAAAACCAACAGTGCTCTCAAGAAAAGCATTATGAGTCCGAGATCTGAAACTAACAATTCGACTTGTATCTAAACATTTTTTTCCAAATCTTGAAAAAAAATGTGGAAAGGAAAAGAGGAAAGAAATCGGGTGGCTTAATGTGTTTGAGGGCTCTAGGATATAAGAGGAAGCAGTACAAATGAAAAGACATGAGAGGAGAATTTCATGCTTTGAGAAATGAGAGCCTTCTTATTGACAGTTACTTTTTACAGCATATTCCAGTAATTATCTGCTCTATTCTGCTGCTGTATTCTCTAAGTAATGGAAGATGCAAAAACTTCAGATTTTCAAATGTAAACTAAAATATCTCAGGCACTGTATTCCAAAGTAGAATATATTCAGTAAATTAATTATAATAATAAAAGTCTGGGCTGGAGAGATGGCTCAGAGGTTAAGGCACTTGCCTCCAGTGCCTAAGGCCCTGGGTTCAATTCCCTAGGCCCCACATAAACCAGACCCACAAGGTGATGGCCCTGGTTCTCTCTCTCTCTCTCTCTCTCTCTCTCTCTCTCTCTCTGCCACAAAAATGAATAAATAAAATATTTTAAAAACAGAAGTCTAAAATGGTTAATAATAACAAAAATTTTAGTTTTTATAGGTTTAAGACACGAAGAAGCTAGCCCTTTATGAAGAAATACATGAACCATGGCAATAGCTCTTAAAGAAATGTCTAATAACAACTGACTAATTTCCTTTTTTCAGGGAAGGGTGATATTGAGAGATTTTTCTGAGGAGGGTTTTACTTTGTGCCAAGATTTTCCTAGAAATCATCATCCAGCTGCATCACCCTTAATATGTTAGTGTGTGCTAACACGACAGGTAAGTATCTAGAGGATTTCTAATAACTTCCATGTAAAATGATAGAAAAAAACATCATTTATTATTGTTAAATTTGTGTGTGAGAGAGAAAGAGCAAGCAAAGAGGATCAAGGAAAGTACAGAATTAAAGCTTTGTAGAGATATTAAAATCACATTAAAATTCAAGGGAAGAAAACTATATGGTTGCTAGGGGACAATCCATATAGCACTAAAAATTTACCTCAGAATCGTCAACTCTTATTTTCTTTTTACTCTCAAATTAATTTTGCTCAAGTAGCATAATCAAATCACTTTATACTACTATATCTTTTAATAATATGCTTGTTTTAATGCTGTTGTATTTTAATTTGTGAATACTTTATTATTGAAAGTAAAAGAAAGAACTTAACATTTGATTATAATCATTTCCTAAAAAAATACATTTGATTATATTCCTATCTCCATTTTTCCCCATTTGCACTAAGTTCCTAAATAAGCAAATAAGTTCTTACTACTCTTTGAGTGATTAGCAATTGGCTTGATTTAACCAGAGCATCGTCAGACCCTATGATGATTTTATTCAATGGAAACCTACTGGTAAAATAGATGTGTCATGATGCCCCATTTTCAACAACTTTCTCCATGTAACTGCAGAATTTCTTAGACATGGAAAATATGTGTGATGTGTCTGAGAAAAGCAATCATTGCAATAAATCAGAGAATTACACATAGTTCATTTATTAAAACTGTCTATCATTATGTGTGATTTGTTTTCACTAGTGGGGCTTTTTAATTTTTCCTCAAGTGGGAAAAAGTTTACATAAAATAATGATTAAATAGTCTGAATAGATATATGAGTTACTGAATACCTTTTGAACAAGAAAAGAAATGAATGAAACCTTAATGTGTTTATCCATTGCCATAGTCTCTTGTGTAATTCAGAAATAATGATACAGATCAAGGGCCTTTATTTCCCTTGACTTTCAGTATGTTATTATGAAAGCAATATGAAAGAGTCTAGAATCTAAGAAACAGTTAGACTAGAATTTAAAATACATAAAGAAAAGTACAAAGAAGAGAAACATGAAGTAACATAAAACCAAATGAAGATATACAAACTCAACTGAAAGGTCCATGGTCTGCCCAATTTTTATTATTCATTTCTTGAAAGTTTTATGATTCATAAACACTGTCTCCTTCAAAACACAACTCTGAAAGTTGACCATTTATCAGAAGAAAAGTTTGATTCTGCCTCACATATAATTTGTGGTCACTAGAGATGAGGATGGTGGGTGGGGTCAACATTGTCCCTTAGTGTTCAGATCTGTTGAAGACCCTGCCACACGCTCTGCATCATTTCCTCAGTCACTTGACAAATTCCCACAAAAATACGAGAGAGGAAAACACGAGATTATTTAAGGTAAACATGAATCAAGCATTTATCATATCTTCCCATTATTAGTGACATGGTCACACCTAATTTCATGAGAATCTTTGATTTTCAGAAAGAAACTGAGTTTAGTACATAGCTTTCCAGTGTATGTCATGTATATGAGTAAAATATTTTTCCATGCTATGTTTTCTTTAATAGTAGTGTATTACCTCTCAAACTTTAGTAGGTCCTAAGGTCTGTTGATTGCTAGATGATGTGGATTCTGTGGAGCCACAGTCCGATTGACCATAGCAGTAGTCGGTCCAGTCATTATATGTAAATAATTCCTAGCTAACAACAGCAGTCAGATTCTTCAGGACAAAGTACAATCCCTAGAGGCACCATTGTGTTTTTCTTGGACTATGTCATCTCTCTTTGTGCTCTTCTGCTAAGTAACATTGCCGGTAATAGTACAGAGTTCACATGAACAGATTTATGAAATGATATCTACAAAATCCTGTGGTATCATTGAGGAAGAGGTATCAGAAATAAGTTTTTGCTCTTCTTTGAAAGAACTATATTTTAATATCTTTTAGTTTTATATCTGTAGCTGACACCATAAAGCCAGAGTTATCACAGGGTTTGCGCATAATTGTTTATCTAGAGAATGGAATAAGAGGAGGAAAATGACTAAACTGAGAAGCTGCAGCTTTCTTTTGTAGGCTTCCTTCTTGTTTAATCTGTGAGGCCATGCTGGGGAGATTTCAAAAGTCAAAATAAACATTTTGTTTTCATGTATAGTAAAAACATTAAAATGGAGATGAAAGGAAGGTAGAAATAAAGATTTGAAGACAAAGACAGTAGAGGGACTGGCTCGAAGGAGAGCGAATGGGATACCATAGAAGGGACATGGAGGGTGGAGGCAAGGGAGAGAGCTAGGAGGAGATGATCAAAATATGGTTGGTACATATATAAAATTGTCAATAATAAAAACAGAAAAGTTTAAAGATCTAATGTGTGTTCTTATTCTTACTCTTTCCTCAAAATCTCTCATGACATAAAATGAATGTTAAGTAGGATATATGTCAAATATGGGATCTTGGATAATAATACCCAGAAATCTTTTGTACATTTTATTCTGTAACCTTATGAATATGATATTATGCAGTGTAAGTAGCATTTATCATTGTCAGCATATAGCACATATTGTAAACAGTAGTTTCAAGTTTTGAAGTATTACCCTATTCTATGATTGTATTACCCATGTCATTCAAGCAATATAAAATTTTTATGTGAATACACAAGAAAGTGTCTCCACCACTTGAGAGCTTAGTATAGTTTATTAGCATTGTAACACTAATAATCCAGAATGATATTGACAGTTTATTGTATGTATATTAGACAATTCTTGATTTTATTATTCTAGTTTCATCAGTGAGGAAGGATAATTTAGCTTACCATGTTCAATACCAATAGTACTGCCAGTAGGAGAGAACCTGGTGTCCTTATTGCTTCCTCAGAATTACTGTAACATCAAGTCTCCTAGCTCAAAACTTTAATACTTATTCTCCTTTGTTAAGGTGAACATTCTTTAATTATATAAAGTAATATATGTTCAGGATTTTAAAACAGAGTACAGGCTCTGGTCAAAATGGAATTTAAAATCTTTCTTGTTTTTCCCTACCTAAATCTTATTATATTTCCTAAAGGTCTGTATTATTAACAGTTTTCATGTGCATACCTATAGAAATTGTCTGTACCTATGTATGTACACATATACCACTGCTTTCTGACAATAAATCCAGTATTAATATTTGTACTGCAAAAGTTACTTAGTTTGATTTTCATGATAATGACTAAAGTCTCACTAATTTTTTTTTAATTGATGAGGTCATCTTGCTTGTTTGTGTTCTGAAGTGGATTTTTAAATTTGTGTTTGCTTCAACTAAGCAGAATTTGCAGTTTTCTGTTACCATGAGAGCTATTTGCTTATAACTATTCTTACATCATGCAAAAAACACACATACACTTATTACTTTGTCTTTGTAGAAACAAGTCTTATTTTAGCATTTTAAAATCAGAGAAGCCACTGACATCTGTGAATTCCCTTAATCACACTTCTCTTGGGTTATGCTTTGCAGCTGAAAGGTAGCAGATGCTGGCCTCATTGTCCAAATTATACCAATAGCTGTGCATATTTCTATGTAGATCACAGTCGCAGTGAATTCAAGTCCATCCTTAAAATGTTGGTTTGACCCCTAATTAGCTTATCCCTTTCCATGAGCCACCCAGCAACACTGTGGAATGCAATCAACCATTATTCTTTCTTATTAAGCCTTTCCTCACCTTCTCAGCAGACAGATGAGCCTCTTATCAGAAGGAGCAGATGGCAGCAAGCGTCTGTTTGAAATTTCAGACATGCGCTTGGAGAACAGATTCCAGAACTTTTTTGTTAGAGTATATTGCATAGGAAGACATTTGGTGTGAGGAGCCTGGAGAAAACTCATGACTTTGACATAGAAATGTTTTATTGTTTTCCTTTAGTAGATCTCCAATCTGAAATTTCAAATGAGACAGTTTACTAGCCTTAAGTGTGGTGTTATTTGGAACATTGATAATCATTTAAGATTTAAGAATTCCTGAACTTTGCATTAGTAAATGGCATTAGAACAACTTAAGCATCCAGGCCTTTAGAAGTTGGCCAGTGCTTTTATAGTCAGTATTTCGCTTGACTCCCAATATAAATCAGTACTTTAAAATCTTCTTTTGCAAATACAGAAATGAAGACTCAAAGAAATCAAGTGATTTATTAGAAACCCAGGAAAATTAAGGAGCAAATCCAAAAATCAGAGATAGTATCTGAGATGCACCTCATATATGAATTTCAGCATGGGGGAATCACCCATGTCCATCGCTGTAATCAATGCTTGAACGTGGAGACCTTCTTGATAGAAAATTACTGCCAAGAAGAAGCTGCTCCAGGATAAGGACTCTGGAAACAGCCAAAGGCAGAAAAAAAAATGAACATAACCATGGTAATCTCTTGACTTCAGTTCATTGCATATATAAGATTTATATGCAATAACTTGCATGAAAAGCCCCCTTGCTAGTAAAAGGTAGACATGGTTAAACCTAGATTAAGGCAATTCTGACTTCTGTGTTCATTCCATGATAGAAAACTAAGGTTGAAAGCTAAAATGGGCTTTCTTAATAAACAAGTGATCTCTACCAAGCCTGTTAGAACTACTGAAGCTGTCTCAAAAAATGATAGGTGAGCTATAATGACTAAAATTGTTCTAGGACACAAAATAAGCCAAAACATTTAGTTTATGCATATACATATACACTTTTGTTTTTTGTTACTTTGAACAATGTATGTGGCAATAATTTTAAGAGTAAATATTTACTGTACACTTTTGGTGTATAGCTCTGAGTCTTAAGAGTAATAAAAAACAAAATAGACCTGAACATGAGTATGTTAAACCTTTGGATAGGAATATTTTTGAAACAAATCTTTACAAAAGTCTAAAACCCACCTTCAAAATACAAAACTATATATCTAATAACTTACCTTTAAACAAAATGCAAAAAATATAGTCTTATTGTGAATTATAGTACTTATGCTTACCTCAGAAGCATAATATACTTACCTAGAAGAGTAATGACAGGAGGGTATTGGACCTTAGTGTTTATTTTTGATATTTTTTACGTAAGAATGCAAAGAAGTAGCAAAAGTGAATGAAGGTGGTACAGTTAAATTGGTAAATATGCTACCTTAACATGGGGAGATTTTCCTGGACTTTTTGGGTTGGCCATATATAATATCAAATGTCCCTCAAAAATGGAAGAGGGAGGTAGAAGAAAGTCAGGGAGAAATGGACTATAGAAAATTTGTCAAGAAATGCAACATTGAAAGCTGTCAAGACTGAGATACATATTGTAGTCAAAGATGAGTAGCTTCTAGAAGCTGGCAAGAGTAGAGAGACAGAATCTACCTTAGAATTTCTAGAAGAAAACACAGTCCTGGCAATACTGTAAAAATTGTAAATCTTGCAATCTATTTCAAATTTCAAGAATATGGAAATATATAATAAATTTGTATTATTAATTTTGTGGTAGCAAAAGAAAACTAGAACAAAACTGTGGAAGTTAAGTGAATTTAGACAGATATATAGTGTTAGAGTAAAATTAGAGTTTGAATAAAAATAGAAAATCTCAAGGCAAGAGGGAGCTAATTATTAGTAGAAGGAAGTAGAAAAAGAAAATATCTACTCCAGAATGGTATGTTGGTATGCGTCTCTCCCACCTCACCCTTTCTTGTAATCTTGCCTCTGTTACCTGTAATCTTGCATCTGTGGTTAAGCACGGAAAATACCAAGAATGTCCTGACAGATGGGTTTTACAGGTATGGAAAGAATGTGCAGATGCTCTGATTAATAGAAAAACCCTGAAAAACCCTTTAAAAATTCCCCAAATTGTGATGTATGTTTGTACTACTTTAAAAGACCTGCTAGGATTTAGCTCGTGGCTCATTGCCTCTGTCCTGCTTGTGGATACGCACTGAGCCCCGGCATGCCTGGTTACTTTTAATAAAACCCTTTGTGTGTTGCATAGGAGAATTGGTCAGTCTTTTTTTGAGTCGGGGGTCCTAACAATAGCTGTATAATAGAGAATGGTATATAGATGATACATAGGCAGACAACCTGCCATATAGTTAAGATACAATAAATAATAAGATTTTAACTAAGTTTAATTCTCTTTAGCTATTAAAATGTTCTTAACCAATTGGATCTCTTTTGTTTCCTGTGGGTAATTTTGTGGCTTATGAAGTTCAACACTTTCATACACAAACTCACATAAGGTATCTGTGTGTGTAGGGGGGTGTTTTGTATGAAGAAATCTACATGTTGTTTATGGGTTTAAAAGAAAGTCAATTGTTGCTGTCAGCATTCTAGTTGCTTCGCTGAAAGAACCCAAGCAAAAGTAGCTTGTGGAGGAATGGATTTATTAGGCTTATGGACTCAAGGGGAGACTCCATCGTAGCAGGGAAAATGATGGCATGAGCAGAGGGTGGACATCACCTCTGCCACAGCACTGCAAACAGCGGCAGGAAGGTGTGCCAAACACTGGCAAGGGGAAGCTAGTTTATAAGCCCCATAAGCCCGCCCCCAACAACACAGGTCCAGCAAGGTTGTAAAACCCAAACTGCCATCAGCTGAGGTTCAATCAATCAGAACATATTCATTTGTTTGTGGGGGACACCTGGATCAAACCATGACAGCCATCTATTACTTTAACGTTTTTATTCAGCTCTATAGGAGGGAGTCCCTAGTTAATGTTTTAAATGTTAAGAGGAAGACAAAATAAACAACACAAAGAAAAAGTATAGGAATGTGCAGAGAAATATATGATTGTATTTTAGAAATCCTGTAGAGACCTAGTAGGCAAAGAGTTACACAGAGGGAACCAAGGAAATTGGTACTTTTGTCTCCTGATTAGGCAGAGAGAGATACCTGAGGGATCCAAGGAAACTGCAGTTGTTCTCAGCAGCTATGTCTCCTGGCACTTAGAATCCTGTTTTGTTAAACATCCTTGAAGCAGCATTAGATTATTTCCCTGAAACTGAAACCAGTGCCAGAGCACTACCCACTAATATTCTCACTAAGGAAAGATCTGCATCCTTAAGGGATCCCACCATCATTATAATGTCATTTATGATGCAATTTTCACCCTCCCTTTGTAGACTTTCACCGCCATTGTAAGAAGTATTCTTTAAAGGGAGATCAGGTAGTCAATATTTGGGAGGGAAAAGGTTCAACCTTCCTCCACGAATATGAAATCTGCCTCATGGATGTTCAAACAACCCTCACAAAACTGAGTGCTGAATCCCACCTATTGCTCACCTACAGTTCAACCTACTCTTTCTCTGTCTCTCACTGTTTTACTCTTTCTCCCCCCTCTCTCCTGCATGATTTCACTTTGCTTTCTTTAATTTGATTAATACTGTCTGCTTAAACTTTCTCTCAGCTGAATTCATTCCTTCAGGAAAACAGAGCAAAGGAGAAATCTTCACTGCAGGATCCTTCTCAGGAAAGTTTATTCTATTCCCATTTGCTCTATCCATTCTTATTGTCATTTTAAGTCATTCTTTTTAAATAAATTTGGTTAGGAAATGGACTTATATTTAAGCATTTTGCTATCAGCTATGCATTCCTGGGGAAAAATCTGATTTGGTAATTTCCTATGATTTTTCATACATTATTAGTCTTAATTTACTAGTTTTGGTGAGTACTATTGCAGATAAGATCATGCAAAATATTGTACAGTTTCATTATTATCAAAATGCTAACATACTGACAAATGCAAGAGTGTATTTATCTTTGTCTACCTTCTGAATGATAGCATTGATAACTGGTAAAATTTTTTCTTAAAATTGTAGTAGACTTTGTTATGGAACTCAACTGTACATAAAACTTTATAAGAAGGTCTTAAAGTTCACTTTTTAAGTATATAGGCATTCTATGATCTTCTGCCTCTTTTATAAGTTTTGACAAATAATCTTTCAGAAAAGTGGTTGGTTACTTTTAAGTTATCAAAATTTTGGACAGAGTTGTACACAATGTTTCTTTATTTAGCTTTTAGTTTCTATGGGACCTGTATTGTTCTCTCTTCAGTCTGACATTACTAGTTTATCTCTGCTCTTTTTTACTTAGTTAGCTTGGCTACAGATTGATGTATTCTGTTGATATTTTCAAAGAAAACCATTTGGTTTTTAATTTCCTGAATTGATTTCCAATTTTTGTGTTTCTGATTTAATTATTATTTTTTTTTACTTTGAATTTAATTTGCTCTACTTGTTCATGGATTTTATGTTTTTTAGTGAACAAAATGTTTTAATTCTGTTTTTACATAGCTAAAACAATTTTGAAACTTCTCTTGAGATTTTTCCTTTGACCCATATGCTATTTAGAAATATGTTCTTTAATCTCCAAGTATTTTCGAAAAATTTCCACCTTCTTTATGTCATTGCTTTCTATTTTAGCTCCATTGTAATGGGGTATTGACTATAACTTCCATTATGTTAGTAGAGGTATGCTTATATCTGATGTGGCCTATCTTAGTAAATATTACACATCAGTTTTAAATGTGTGGAATTTTGCTGATGTTGAAGTAGTTTATAGATTTTATCCAACTAAAGGACTGTATTGTTCAATGAAATCCACTGTGACTTTCCCCCAGATGGGATGTGCCCATTTCTGAAGGAGAGGTGAAGAGTTCTCTTTAGTTATTTGTTCCTTATTATATGTATGGGTAAAGATGTTTTATCTCTTCTAGTACTGTTGAGAGTGTTCTTATCATTACATAATGTTCCACTTCATTCTGATTGTTATCCTTCTTTGAGTTGTCCTATGTCTAGCTTTTCCTGTTTAATTTGATTCGTAGTAAGCTATTATGTCTTTGTCTTTATGTTTAAAATGAGTTTCTTTACAGAAATCATATAATTGAGTCTTGTTTATTGATCTACTACATGTGTATTTTATTGGTTATATTTAAGCCATTGATGGTTACACAATTGATACAATGGTTACTGTAATGGACAAGATATCTGAGTCCCAATAGAGTATGCTTTGCCACCATCACAACACGTAAGTCAGAGACAGGCAATAGTGAAGGACAGAGAATAACTTTCATTAACAAGATCACATTGGAAAAAACTGACAAGGTAGCCACTACTGCAGGCAAGTCATTAGGAGACTGACAAGAATACTGAAATTCACAGGAAAGGTGAACAAAAGTAAGGAGTGGAGGTGCGCATAGTTGACAAAGTAGTTCATCCAGGTCAGGTTAGTAGTTTGATTATTATTTTCTCAGACCTGGTTCTTCAGATTGAATATGGAGAAATTGTGAATCCATTATTGTTTGAAGGGAATAATCTGTTCCTCGTGAGATAATTTATTGCTTCTGCTCTATGGGGCTCCTTCATTTCCCATCATGGGATGATCTTATTGCTGCATGGCATTATTTTTGTTCTTTGTTATGAAGATATTTATTTATTAGTTCTGTCATTTCTCTAGCCCTGGGTGAGACAACTATTGAAGATTCAGGAGGAATAAGGTATTTTTAAAAATATTTATTTGTGAGAGAGGGAGAGAGAGAGAGAAAGAGAGAGAGAGAGAGAGAGAGAGAGAGAGAGAGAGAGAGAGAGAGAGAGAGAGAGAGAGAAAGAGAGAGAGAGAGTATGCCAGGGCCTCCAGCCACTGTAAATGAACTCCAGATGCATGCGCTGCCTTGTGCATCTGGCTTTTCATGTGCACTGGTCCTTCTGCTTTGCAGGCAAACACCTTAGCCATTAAGACATCTCTCCATCCCTAAAATCATATTTTTAGCAGAAATTTAGAGATGTCAGTACAGTTTGGACTATGATTCCTGCATTCTGACCTAGAAATTGTCTCCAGACAGAAAGATGAGGAGATGTAGGGGTTTAGTGCATTCATTTTTGGAGTAGGATTCATGCAACCTAAAGAAGTTGTGTGTGTGTGTGTGTGTGTGTGTGTGTGTGTGTGTGTGTGTGTGTGTGTGTGTGTTGGGCAAGAATTCAAGCTAGTGGCAATTGGTCCTCTATGGTTAGAAAAAAAGTTTCAAAGAATGATTGAATCAGCTATAGATTTTTCATATTTAGTACCTCATCTCATTATTTTTCTCCCTGTGTGTTAGAACACCCATGTTTTCCGCTATTATTTTTTGAAAATTCTTTAAGACTATTTTAAATGCCTTTTTTTGCAGTTTTTTTTATTCCCATAGCTTTTTCACTATGATTCTCTTTCCCATGACTTTTTTGTTTTGTTAATTTTCTGTTGTCATTGTTAAGATCTTAAATTTTGGATATGTACTGATTTTAGAATTACTATTAATTAGAGAATTATGGACATGATCACTGAGAAGGACATGATGAAGGCATTCATTCTGTGTTCTTCCTCTGAGCTTTAGGCTGTTTTCCATTTCTTCTGATCTGCTGGTTACCTTAGAAACTTGGCTTTTCAGGGCAAATCTATTTTATTTCTGCCTTTCATCATGGGGCATTGCTGATGTGTCTTGGATATTGTTCTAATGGTATGATGCTTGGGGGTTTTCTCTTACTTCTCAAGTGTTGAATTATAATAGTTGTTTCTCAAGCCCAGGAAAGCAGCCCTTCTACCTCTAGCCATTTTTTTTTCTGTTAAGGCTCTAGGAGACTAACCCAGTTTCAGGAACACAGGAGTCAGTCAGAGGTTGGGAGGATTTAGTAGGAGTCATTTTGGTCTCCTGGCTCTTCAATTCAGTGAAACTGTTGGTTTCTGCTTGACATCTCTCTCCAGGTGTCATAGTTAGTCACACACTGCTGGGATGAATCTCCAAAACAGGCACAATTTGGGGGAGGAAAGTATTTATTTAAGCTACAGATCCAGGGGAAGTCCCATAAAAGTGAAAGAGGCTGGTCCTCTTTCACAGGTCCAAGCAGAGAGAGAAACCCATCACCAACACCACACACATGAAACAGCAAACAGGCAGGAGGGCAAAGGAGAGAATGTCTTCACCTTTATATAGGCTTAGGGTGGGGTCTTGCAGCCCTACCCCAGACTTAATGGCTTCCTAAGTCTCTGGAATTTCATTCCTGCACTGCCCACACAGGAAAGGGTGTTTACTTCGATCTTCTTTGAGCTTCTTTACATCCTGCCCCTTGATGAGAGGCTGCCTTCCTGTAAACATCCTCAGAGACCCACCCAAGAGTTACTAAAAAGGTCAATTTGACAACAAAACCTAATCATCCCACCAGGTCACTCTACCATATGGAGCTATCTTTCCGGTGAAAAACTGGTCACAGTGCCTTTTCTCTCAAGAGTTAGTCACCTCTAGATTCTGAGACTTTGTCAGTTATCCAAAGCCTCCAAAAGGGTGATTAGCCTGTTATAGTTTTCTTTTCTTTTTTTTTTTATAAACTGGAAGAATTACACAATATAACTTATTCCACACTATCCCAGAGTAAAACATATAGCTTCTCAATATTTTGGTCCCCTCATTCCAAACATACGAAATAGAACATGCGGCCATTGCTCTTGGTGCCTCTCCCATGCAGACTCTGTTGCCACTGTGTGTACGGACCATCGTTTTCTGGTTCCAATGAATGTTTTTATCACTATTTATTTAAACAAAATACATACTACGACATCCTTTACATAACTAAATCACTTGTTATATCTCATTGTTTGTGCCTTTAATTCTTTGGGTTTTTTTTCCCCCTTGACTACATTTCTCAATATTTCTTAAGGAACTCTTCCATTGCCTGAGAAGGTCTTTATTTCACCTTCAGATTTAAGTAATATTATAGAACATATTTTTATTATAGTTCTTATGCTCTTTTATTGCTTTGAATAAATTATTGCTCTACAATATTCATAAATCCAACATTATGATGAAAAGATATGATGACAATATGATTATAGTTTCTTGGTAGATGACCTATTTATTCTCTGTCTTCAATGATTAAAAATTTGAACATGTAATGAAACCCTAAGGAATATAATTTTTCACAGTGAATGTGAGGAAAGGCCATCCATAGGAGCTCTAGTTCAAGAGGAGGGACTCCTCCCCCAGAGAATAGACTCCCCCAATTGTAATGCTGTGCTGAGTGGCTGGGTTTCTTTCCCACATGAACCTTCTTCCCTCTGTTATCTTTCCTTTTTTCTGCTACTTTAGATGAGCAGCACAGATTTTGCTAAAACATCTCCCACGTGTTCTTTTGAATAAAGTCTCCCACTATACCTTTTCCTGCAGTGGTCTATAACTTTCTAGACAATAATTTGGGTACTCTTTATGTCCAGATTTGCATCTGAATTAGCTGGGTACTCTTTAAGTTCTAATTTCCAGCTTTCCTATTACATCATGGCCTTAGAGGAGTTTGCAGATGATGTTCATGGTATCTGAGACCTAGTGTCTATAATTCTTTGTTCCAGCAGGACATGGTAAGAGTTCAATTAGATCGAGTTACAAATAGTCACCTGGGTCTGAAACAGCCTCAGGCCAGCCAAAAATAAATGCCAATCTATACCCATTAGATGAAGTTCTAATTTATAACTAGTTTAGGATGTGCAACAGCTGCCTCACCAACTGATATGTGGCAAAATCAATAGCATAAGCTGAATCCACAGGACAGCTCATAATATCCTACTGAATCAGGATAATAGTATACCTGAGATTGCAAGGGCTGGGGTTACAGATCATTGTGAAAGCTGACCCACTGACGTAGCATCAATATAAGAAAAAAAGTAGTCTGAGAAACCACAGCAAAGCATCATTCTGCAGACACAGAATTTGTTGAAATTTACATTTAAACCACCTGTTATTTTATAGTCTGTAGTAGAAAATTTCCCCCCAAATTTTATCAGGGTCAGTCTCAGAAATCTAACAGAGAGCTTGCAGGTGATTCAGGCTGCAAGGTTCTGTTTTCCATGGCCTTTGCACAGATAATTGAATTTGTGGACTCTTCATGCAGCAGTGGCCATTACATGCCAGGTGCCAATGACCACTTGATTATCTCGGAAGGCCCTTACAGCTAGTTAGGCATGAAGTAGAGCACCTCTTCAAATGAAAGGAATCAGGATGTTCAACACAGTTTGTAAAGTGTGACAATTCTATTATGCAAGTTTGAAAAGCAGCCACTGCTGGGAAAAGAAAATACGAGGATGTTCAAGAGAAAAAAAAAAGGTAGCTTGGCAGAGTGAATGACCGTGACAAAATATAAGCTTCATTACTAGTTGGAGGAAAATGCTATGAGATTTTCACATGGACGCTTCTATCCTGCAAACTTAAATTGTGCTCCATAAAATATGAGAATAGTAATGCAAGACAATTATGCCATAAATGATATTTGTAATGAATTGACCTAGATTTAAGCTAGAAAAAAATATTTGTGCTTGTGTTTTGAAATTATTGGTAACATCAAGGCAACTCAAATATGGGACCCATCATGACCTCCTATGATCAGTAAGAATGAGACATGACTGCAGAAAAACAGAGCAACTCTATCTTTTCTTGCAGAATTAATGACTAGTTTCATAAATAAGCCTTTATTAGCTTTATATGTATAGAACTATTGTGAAAGAATACATAGTTTCTGTGAACTTTACACACAATTTTTTTACTATTATAAACATTTTGTATTAGTATGTTGAATTTTGAATAATTATTGAAGACTATTATTTGCTAATATTTATAATTTATTTAGCATTCTTTATCTAATATATTTTTGTTGGTCATAGACTCTGTGGTGGTTTGAATGTAAAAATTGTCCCATAGCCTCATGAACTTGCTGTTTCCAGCTCCCCTGATCATTCACAGAGATCTCACTCTCATTACTTCCTGCCGATATGTAAGGATGTTAAATAGCTCTCTGTTCCTGCCATGGTTTTCCCATCAAAATATAAATCAGCAATAAACCCTTTCCATCCATAAGCTGCTTCTGGTCAGATGGTTTGTTGCAGACAGGAGAAAGTAACTGCTATCTATCCTATCTACGACACTGTTTCATGAATCCATCATGCCCCCATGGGTTCTCTTATAACAGTTTCCCACACTCTGTTTTTCCAGACCTGGACAAGTTTTTGGAACTCTGGTCAGGTATTTTGTTGAATTCCCTTCAATTGGGGCTTGTCTTTATCAGATGTGGGTGATATATTTTGAGGAAGAAAACTCAAGGGATAACAGAATCATTCTCTTCATATCATATTAAGGATACATACTGGTAATATGAGTTACCAATGTTGATTTTCATCAACTTACTGAGATGTTTGTCCATTTTTCCACTGTTAAGTTACTTGCTCTCTCTTTCTAGAATGTTCTTATAGGAAGTCACTGTGTAGCTCAGGCTCAAAGAGTGAAATTATGATTTGCCTCCTTAAAAGAGTGTCTACATCAGTAGTTTGGAATTCTGCACTGCAGATTTGACAGTTCTCATGCCTTTATTCATTTATTTGATTATAATTAATGAGCTCATTTATATCAAATTGTTTTCCTTATTTTGGTACTAAAGTCATGAAGCTTTGGGTAACTTTTTAAAATCTCCCAGTTGGCTTTGACATACACTATTGTTGTTTTACTATTGTGTTTTAATTTTTATTTCACAGTGATTCCTGGCACTGCAAGATGATCTAGACCTACTTTGTGTACTTCCTCAGTTAGTCCCTTTCAAGGATTCTGGGTCCCTTACTGCAGAATGGTATAGAAGTCAAGGTATTGGTGGTAGATCCATTCATCTCAAGAGGGATGTCACTGATTCTAGACCCTGATCAACTGTAAAGCAGAAGTTATATGTATGTGTTCTTACCTAGCAGTATTAGCAGCATTTCTATATGTAACCATATGCATTTTTTTGTTTGTTTTTCAAGGCAGGGTCTCACTCTAGCCCAGGCTGATCTGACATCCACTATGTAATCCCAGGCTGGCCTTGAACTCACAGTGATCCTCCTACCTCTGCCTCCTAAGTGCTGGGATTGGCACCCTGCCTAGCTTCATCTGAATTTTTCAGTTAAATATCACTTTGTTATTTTATAACTTAAGATCTTTTTATGCAGCTTACAGGACTTTATGATGTATTGGGTACTCTTACAAATATTTATGCTTAATACTGCCTCATTGGTCTATAATTTTTTTAAAAGTAAAAATATAAACATACTGTGAGTAGTAGCTACTTCCATTTTAATTAAACTGGTAAGTTTCTGTGCAATTAGTTTGAAAGACTGAGAAAATAATCTCCAAATTGGTGACCTGAGACATATTATGTTTCTTCCCATGGAGAAGCAGGTTACTAAACAATCAGTCCATATTTCTCACTAGAGTTTCCCCTTTTCCCATTAATTTCTCAGAGTTCTTAGCAGTATGTGGCTTACCAACAGGTCTGCATGTTTAGTCACCCAAGAAACTACTCTTTTTAAATACTGATCTGATCCTTCTAGCCCAAACCAAATTCAGTTAGTATAGGGCAAGTCCCTGGAATATTTCTGAAAACCCCCCTGTGTACCTATACTTTAGGGCTGGAGTTGTGGATAACATTGAGATAGATGACCTTTAATATCCCTTCAGTCTTAAGATTCAGTGACTTTCTTATATTTATTAATATGACTGCCTTTCCTTTATTCCAAATAAGATGCAATATAAACAAATCACTACAGCTCTGAACGATGCCAGAGACCAGATCAGAGGCTTGTGATTTTTTTTTGTTGGAGAATCTTTTATCCTGGCCCCACACAAATCCAATTATATACAATGGACTTCGTAACAATTTGAGAAAATAAAACTGAACTAAGCCAATGTAAAATTGTTATTACAGAATTCAAAGTTCAAGTCCTTTGTGGGCAATCTGAAATGCCTTTTTGTTGACCTACAACAGAGAGAGGAAGATTCCACTCTGGTACATAAAATCAAAAGGAAAAAAAAAGCCACATGGTCTGTTCTTGATCCTCAATGAAGATTTTATAGAACATTTTAATAATTTATTCAGGTATTGTATAAGAACCAAGGTCAGGAAATGCTGAAAAATGACCATTATCTTTATTGAACTTAAAAACTAAATTCTTAGGTTCTAGTTCTGAGAGTCAATACAAGCTTTTGTAATGCAAAGGGGGTCAAAACTGGTTCAGTTCTCTTTGAACTTTCGTTTCTCCACCTGTAAGACAAGGATAATTGTTTTTTCTACATCAAAATGAGACAATCCATATGAAAGCAAGTCATACACTGTCATGTAAAATTCCTACACATTATAGGACAGTGATCCATTGCTATTTTGATATTTAAGAAAATTTTCTCCTGTAAAGTGTTCTGAGTAATTAGTTTGTCAAAACTCATTTGTGAAAACGTTCTTTTCAATGTTTTGTTTCAATGTTTTTCTTTCTAATGATAGACTTTTTTTGGGGGGGGGAGATCTTATTAAGTAACTTTCTTCCTGACTTTTGACTCAGGGAGTGAAGTCCTTAGTGGATTAGAAGATTTGCAAAAGATACAGAAAGCAATCAATTGCTGAGCATGTGTATTAAGAATTTAATCTTAACTGTTTTATGAGCTTTGCTTTCACAGTTCTTACATTCTGTAATTTTATGGGCCACATGAAAATTCTAGATGGATTTGATTTCCTTTTTAAAATATTTATATTTATTTATTTGTAAGCAGGGAGAGATAGAGAGAAGAGAGATAGAAAAAGCGAATGAGTGTGCCAAGGCCTCTAGCCACTGCAAATGAACTCCAGGTGTAAGCAACACCTTGTGCATCTGGCTTTATGTGGGTACTGGGGAATCAAACTGTGGTTAATAGGATTTGTAGGCAAATACATTAACCACTGAGCAATCTCTCCAGCCCTGATTTCCTTTTTTAAAAGACGACTTGTCCAATCACTCCAATAAAAAAGGTACATAGGAGAAAAAAATCACATTAAGAGCTTTTATTTAGTGTTTGGATGATGACTACTAAGTTGAATGGCTTTCTCTATTAGCTTTCCAGTGGCCTTCATTTAGTGTAGAAGGATGTAAGGCTTCAGGCTACGGAGAGCTCCTTGGTTTCAAAAACAAATTATCCTTTTCAGAACTTATTTTTGGTTTCTTGACTCAGAATATTTTAATGTTATTTCCTTGTAGGAAAAAGTGGCAGCACATAGGTGGAACTCATTTCCCACAGTGCTGTACGTACCCAAAAGAAAGTCACACAGATAGCAGGAAACTGGTTCCAATGTTTTCCAACATCTTTTTCTGATCATGGAGACAATCCAATAATACAAGGTAGAGGCATATGCAAATGCAAGTTCAACAAATTTGAACATGAAAATAGAACTTGACTAGTTTTTACATTAAAAAAAGAAAAATAATGAAGGAAAAAAGATGTAAGGAAGAAATAAAGAATGGAGAAATTTAAAGAGCAAACAGAAAAACACATTGTGGTATCATGCCATAAATTATAGATTTTCATATTTCTCTAGCTGGTCAGAGTCTATTAAATTGAAGCAACCTTCAAAATGTGAGTTATCTGAACAATCTTCCAAGAAGAAACTTCCCATTATGAGGCATTAAGAAGAAACTGGGGGCATAGACAGCTGAACAATGATAATGCAGGGAAAGAGCTGCACTGTTCTCTATACAAAGAGAAACTGAAGATTTTTTTGTGAACAATGGTCTTATTTTTAGGCAGTAACTATAAGACAAACTATGAGGATGTTTCATTTGTTTCCTTTGTGTGTGTTATGCCAGGGACTGGTACTTTTATAGAATACTTCATACGCTCATGGATCCCTTCTGTGTTCTCAAATGGACCCAGCCTTTTCAACTCTTCCTTATTTCACAGACCTTTTCCATTGAGTTTTATTGTATAGGACTTTGTCACTGTATAGGACTTTTGATAAGAGAAAAAGTGTTCCCCCTAAGGTAAATCATCAATGTGAATCTCTAATCAATGGGGAAGAGAGGATTTTGAATTCCTTGCAATCCTCTAGACCTAGGTCATAATCACAATGTGAGTTTGCAGTTTCAATAGACAGTGGTTACAGGACATGATATGGTAAATGATAAGTAATGTAGTAAACAATACTTAGAGAATTTTTGGAATTCCCCCCTCCTCCAAGTTCGTGTCCTCTGATGCACAAAGAATAATACACAGGGACAGTAGTAAATCCTTTTTACACACATTTATTCTGATTAATATTTAATTGGGAAAAGGAAAAGTGGGATCGAAAAGCAGATCAATTACCATGTGGTTCATGAGGTCATACAACATTCACAAAGTGCATAAATCACCCAAAAAAGTGAAGAAACAAAATAACACACATGTTAAAGAAAATTTCCCTTCCCTGCCCCCTCTCTGATCAGAGAGGGGGAAAAGATGGCACTCACCAGCAGGGTACCAAGCACTTCTCCACCAGCCGTCCGGACAGAAGGAAAAAGCCAAAAGCTCCCCCCAGGTTTAAGTTTGGACTTTTAAAGGTTTCCTTGCTGGGGGGAGTGGTCAGCTGTGGCCTGGGAGGGTAGTGTGATGTGATGTCCTCTGTCTGAAGCCATCCCTCTCTACCTGTGTATGGGGGGGGGTCTTCTTCAGAACCCCTCTCAGACATGGAAACACCTCACGTCCTGCCAGCTTCGTTGTGCTGTGAGTTGATTTTCAATTTAGGCTGAGAAGCCTAACATAGACATAGATCAGTCTCTATGCCTCTGCCAGGATCAAGTTTCTAATCCTTAGCAAGCCACTTCACCATAGCTAGTATAATCGAGATACTCAATAAATAGTGGCTGTATTATTATAATGGTCATAGATATCATATCCAAGGATGTCAATAAGAGCTCTGAATAAATTATGAAGTTTCTAAGTCAACATGTGTTTTGTTTGTTTAAGGTTTGTTTTTAGTTTGTGTGTGTGTGTGTTGCACATACATATGCACTTGTGAGCACACATGCAGAAGCCAGAGGAGGACATTGGGTCTTCTCCCCTATCACTCTCCTCCCTTATTTTCTTGATGCAGAACACCCCACTGGACCTGGGGATCACCATTCAGTCTGTGAGATCCTCCTGGCACTGCCTCTCTCCTGCCTCTCCTTTCATAGGTAACAAGCATGCACAAGCATGCTTGGAATTCTCCTTAGATGCCCGGGATTGAACTCAGTTCCTCATCGTTGGGCAGCATACTTTCTGACCCATTGAAGCTCCTCCCCAGACTCAATCCCTTGGTTTTGATTTTTGTCCATTTGCCATCTGCTAGCTAGTGCTTACCATGTCTAAACTTCCAACCTGAATCCCTTTGTCTTCTTATTGCATGTGACAACAGTGTGCAATGAAAATAAATATTGCCACCCTCTGAAATATCAAAATAAGAATTTAAGAATGACGGGATGAACAAGGGGCCCACAGCCACAGCCATTAAATCAACACAGGATAAGCCAGTGAGACAGAAACCAATGATTTCGACACAAAGACCTCTAAGCTCACAACCTTAAAGCAGCCTTAATACTCATCCACCACGACTCAGGGAACTATGCGGAAGAGGGGGCAGAAAGATTGTGAGAGCCCTGGTGGGGGAGATTATCCAGAGGCATGGCCAGGAGAACCTGGCTGAATACTAGGCTATCCATGGTCCCCTGTCACAAGGACTGATCCAGACGACCCATGGAGGAGGTTATCCAGCGGAGTGGGGAGGGGAATTGGGGATAACAACTCATTGTTTGCCCACTAAATGTTGTAACTCATTATGGACAATAAATTAAAAAAAATTAAATTAAATTAAAAAAAGAATAATCTTAAAGCCTATAAAAGAAGACTGGAGGCCTCTATTCTATCTGACTGGCCTATGAGTCTGACCCCTGTGGCAATGCCAGTCATATGTTCTAGCTAATACTTTAGGTCACTGTCTTAAAATTCTTTTACTTATCCTACCCATCTGCCATTACAGTCCTCCACATGCTTTTCTTTTGTCTACTGAAAGTACTCCAAGGTTGCATAACAGGTTTTTCTGCTTTCATTCTAGCTACCTGTCCTTTTCCCCCAAGTCTCTCTGGGATGTTCCCCTTGATGAATCACAGAGAATTGTGGCTGTCATGTCCTTTTCACCTGGCTTCTGAAGCCTTGTCAGATCTCATACCATGGGAACTTCTCTTTTTTGCATTCAGGTGACTCTATTCTCATCTTATGGTGTTTTTGTAAGGATTGTGCCTCTGAAATCCCACCCATCTCCTCCTTCCTCATCATTACAGTTGATTTCAGTTCATCTTTTTTTTTTCATTATTTTATTTATTTATTTATTTGAATTAAACTCTGTCCTTGGATCTTGAACTCTATTCTCCCTCTTTCCAGCACTTTCCTTTCCTCAGTTCTCGAACCCTCCCACTCCCGCATATCCCTGATATTTCTAAATAAAAATGTCATCATTTACAAATCATTCTTCTCAGTCTTGTTTATCCAATTCTTTGGTGAAAAACAGATACAAATTCAGGGTTTGGAGTTCAAAACTTTTCCTGAACACCCAAAACCCCATTACACATGAGCTTTAGCCAGTTTGTGTGTCGGGGGAGGGGGATAAATGGTTTGACTATATCGAATACTAATCAAGATGAAAATAATGAAAAACTGTGAAAGAACTTAGCACAA
>PVHP010003768.1:0-21409 GCA_004024765.1 Zapus hudsonius
TAGGCCGATAGCTGAGATTCTGGCAAGAGAGGGGCCACCACAGTCATACAATGGAGGATCCAAATGGAACTCCACAGAGAAAGACGAGATGAACAAGGGGCCCACAGCCACAGCCATTAAATCAACACAGGATTAGCCAGTGGAACAGAAGCCAACGATTTTCGACACAAAGACCCCTAAGCTCACAACCTTAAAGCAAACTTATTACTCATCCACCAGGACTCAGGGAACTCTGCGGAAGAGGGGGCGGAAAGATTGTGAGAGCCGGGGTGGGGGAGACTATCCAGAGGTACGGACAGGAGAACCTGGCTGATTACTAGTCTATCCATGGTCCCCTGTCACAAGGACTGATCCAGACGACCCATGGAGGAGGTTATCCAGTGGAGTGGGGAGGGGAGGGCAGTGGGGAATTGGGGAAAACAACTCATTGTTTGCCCACTAAATAAATGTTGTAACTCATTATGGACAATAAAAAAAAAGAAAGATTAAAAAATGTTCTCACTGGGTACAGAGAATTCATAAATAGCAATTTCTTATCTGAATCTTTAGCAAAGTTATGCTATGTGTATTGAATTTCATAAGGTTAGTAAACAAATGATGTATCTGACTATATATTTTTGTTGTCAGTAGGCAAGAAAACAAGAGGCCTTTTCTTCATGAGATAGTCATCTAATGTTAAAAATAACTTTGGATCATTTTACTATTACTCATAAATCTAATAATGTTACATTTTCATGATAAAAATTGCTAAATTGGTTATTTAAAATTTGTGCTGCAGACATTAGAGGACACATGGAGAAGATGAGTTTCACATGATCACATAAAACACCTTGAAAGGATGTTATGGTTTCTTTTTTATATTTTATTTTATTTATTCATTTTCAAGAGAGAGAGAGAGAGAGAGAGAGAGAGAGAGAGAGAGAGAGAGAGAGAGAGAGAGAGAGAGAGAGAGAGAGAGAGAAAGAACCAAGGCCACTGCCTTGTGGATCTGGATTCCATGAGTCCTGGGGAATTGAACCCAGGGCCTTAGGCACTGGAGGCAAGTGCCTTAACCGCCGAGCCATCTCTCCAGTCCGGGTGTTATGGTTTCTGTCAAGTGTCCCCCATAAACTCATGTGTTCTGGGTGCTGGGTCCCCTGCTGGTGTCAATATGGGAATCGGAGTCTCCTGGAGGTGGTGTGTTCTTGGGGGTGGACTTATGGGTGCTGTAATCACCTCTTTGCAGGTTTTAGGCACAGTCTACTGCTGCTCTTATCCACCTGATGTTGGCTAGGAGTTGGTGTCCAGCCTCTGTTCATGCCACATTTCCCCTCCAAAATGGAGTTTTGCCTTGGGTCTATAAACCAAAATGAACATTTCTCTCACAAGATGTTTGGTTATTTGATTTGTGCCAGCAATGTTAAGCTAAATTTAACATAAAGCAAACAAAAGCATATCACAATTTTTGTAGGTAAAAAAAACTGGGAAAGGACATATGAAATTTTGAGAACACTATGTGGCAATAAATATTATGCATGGTAGAATATATAATAAAATGTCTTCATGGAGGTTAGAAACTTGTAACAAACGTAGAATAACACCAGGTTTTGGAGTCAAAAGGACAACTAGCCCAATCATTAAATTATGGCTTCAAATGAAAATAAAGAGAAATCAGGTCTAGAAGGCAAGTGATGAAACTGAATGTATTGAAACTAAATATTTTCAGCAAAAAAAATTATATGATTTTCCTTTTATTTTTTTTCTGTGAAGTTAATTTTCAACATGGAAGATTATTTTGAGTGCCAGTGAAATTCAGGAAGACAGAAAACTAATTCCAATATCTCAGCTAATAAAAGTGATGATTAGTGATTGCAAAATCAGGTAGAACACACTCTTCCCAACTTGTCCCAAACTACCAGCGATTTACAGTAGGGGTCCAAATCTGTAACCCATAAGCACACTGATTGTTCTTGTCATTCTCTAGTAGAAAAAAAAATCATTTATGAGATTGGAAAGTTCTTCAAAATAAGGAAACATTGCTTTAAGAAATTAAAATTAGTAACAAAATAATAGAAACAACAGAAATTCACTCTAGCTTATTAACCACAGACAGTCTTGTTCCTTTTATTCTTATCTCAGAGGGAAAAAAGATGGTAAATCAAATTCGTGACAACAAAAACATTTAATTTCAGCAAGTAATTAAAAAAAATCCCCAGCTAGAATAAAATGTTTCTTAAGGGAAGTGACTTTTCAAACTGCAAGAAGGAGAAGTGTCACAGAGAGCCCATAGAGATCTCGTGGCAGGCTGTAAAATAAACAAATCCTTGTGGAATGGGTATGATTTTCCTCACTACTTTGCTTATAATGAGATTGAATTCAACGTCTTGCAAACTCATTGTATTAAACTGTGAACATAAAAGTGATGGCATAGGGGTGACTTGGGGATTAGGCAAAGCAATCAAAGGTTTGGGAGGATACAAAATTAATATGTGCTGATATTTTTAACTCCTTTCTATGCACTTCTTTGGAGGTATGTGCCTTCCTTCTTCTATTTTTTTCATAGCAAATGTAGCAGCCTTAAGAGTAAGTTAAGTGGAAAAGAGCAGGAGTCAATCTAGATTTGAGGAAAGATGGGATTCATGTACATCACTTTCATATATATATATATATATATATATATATATATATATATATATATATATATATATGTGTGTGTGTGTGTGTATACATATATATTGCTTTTTATCTTTGTTAACTTTTAGTCTAGATGTTTTAATATCACATGCATAAAAATAATAAAATCCAAAATTGCAAGCTAAATTGGACCTCAGTATTCATTTTGACACAATAAGATTCTTACTTTCTAAGGCTATTCCCCACCAAAGTGATGTATAATAGTCAATCCTTGAAATTAATATACTTTAATTAAGAAACTCATATAAACAACCTGCATTAGTAGAGAATGCATGTTAGAATGAATTCTAAACTCATTTATAGAGACAAAATAAACAGCCAACAGAGGTGGCTCACACCTATAATCCTAACATGAGGCAGAGACAGGAATACCTCTGTAAATTTGAGGGCTACCTTCATCTACATAATGAGTTCTAAGTCAAAAGCAGATGAATAGTTATAATAATCCATCTGAAATAAGAAATAAAATTTACAAGATAATTATATAGAATGGTTGTAAAATTTTAGTTCATAAAATATATCCACACTTTAAACGCTGAAGTGTTGAACAAATGTACAATAGATACCAAGTGAAATTATCTGCGGTATGTAAAGGGGTACAATTAGCTCATATCCTGTTCATATTCCTAATGACTCTACTGAAACTATTTGTCTGCAACCCATGTAGGGATAGACAATCTAAGACACAATGCTAAGGAACCCACAAGGGTCACCCTTGTCCTGATTGGATCAAAAATGTCCTCCAGAATAATAACTACTTTGATTAAATATTTATTTCACTTACACATAAAATGAAATGATCATTCAGGTTAAATGTGAGAAAATTATGCACATTATGTGTATTTAATAGATGGTAAAGGGCATATAGTATAAGGTAAAATAGTATCACACAAATATAGATACTTGGATATTAGCACTTAATTCCTTGGGATAAAGTCAAAAATTATTGCTACGATTTCATTGTTTGTACTTTTCGAAACTCAAGTAAACATGAGACTCTCATGTTGATAATAAGCGTAGGGGTCCTGAGGATGTGACAGAGCTATAACTGATGCGACTTCCCTAGAGTTGATAGCATTACAAAATCTTGAGCTGTCTGTCTTTCCTCTCCTTGTCCATCTGCTTCCACTACCAGTTGCAAACCCAGCCATAAGTCCTCACCACATGTCCATGCCTACATTTTAGACTTTCTAGAACTGTTAAGAGATCATTATTACTTGCCAATTATTTGTTACCTTATTACATAGCATCCAAAAATTGGATCAAGCAGTATGTAAGTTCATAGAGAAAGCATTACATAAGAAAAGCACAGTATGCAAAATATGAATATTAAAATGTGTATTCTCAAATAATTCCCAATTTGCACACGGAAGTCAAAATAATATGACATGTGTTTGGATATTGCACATTTGCACCTTTCTAAAAGGGAATGCCCAGGGTTTTCTTTTATTTAATCTTTAACATTTTAACTAAGTTTTGTTTTAAGTTTTGTTCAATAGTCACCAAATATGAACAAAAATGTGACTCCCATACAAATTGCATTACAATGCTTAGAAATATCCATCCATTTCTTTCAAGCATCAAAGGGGATTTTTAACCATCACCAAGCATTATTTGGACACTGGTTACATGAAAAATGCACTTTATTCATATTTCCACATCAATGTGAATGGTATAATATAAAAAAACTCATTTAGCTTTCCATTTTAATTAGTGACACCTATCTGATTAGATATTAACTTTGCATTCAAAGCTTGGTAACCTAGATTCACAATTATTAAAATTAGGATATAATTAGATACTCAAATCAATTATGTCATTTATTTTATTAATTTTGTTGCTAAATTATTACATAATTAATCTCAAAATTACTCATTATGACACTATTAGTAATCTAGCAATTCTATAGATAGAAACTAAAAGAGTGAAAAATATTGCACCAGCATTTTTCCTCTCCCATTTACATTAATTGCTATTTTTTTCTGTGCATACTAATAGAGAGTTCATAACATTAAATTTCACTTAAATTTTGCACATGACATGTTACAAGTTGCTAAAATCTTTTCAGTTGTTTAAAGAGTTGCTCATTGGTTAGTAGATGGCATTAATTAAACTTTTTTTCTTTTTTTTTTAAGTTACTGCATTCCATAGACAGTTACTTTAAGAAAACAAGCCTGGCGTTTGCAGGGCTCCACCTTCAACCCCAACACCAAAGGAAACAACAACAAGAAAGCAAGTGGAAAAGTGAAAGCTGAGAGGTGTTTATTCTGAATTTTTATTCTGATGTTTATTCTGACGTTTATTCTGAATGCTGATGCTACTGGACATTTGGGGCATCAGGCCACTCTGCTCTTAAGTCTATGGTCTGGTTGGTGGGAAAATGCTCCCTTTTTGCACTTCTGTGAACACTGGACTCCATTCCCTTTAATCATTTCTGATGACACCATTGTCATCTTCAATTCCTCTTCTCCTATGGAAGCACTGCTAGTTCATCTGAGCATATGAGGAGACATCTTTCTAAAGGTCTCTCTTCCATCACTCTGTCCCATGTGCTCTTGTCCCTCTAGCTTTCCTGAACTTTAAAAGGGTTCCTTTTATTAAGTAATGTTTATGTTGGACAATTTCTGGGTTGTCATCCTATATACATGGCCTAAAATTACTGAAAGACAAACATGCAAGTCACTTCATTTGCTTCTCAATTCTCTGGGATCATTTGGATTTTTTGTTTACTCTTAATGTCATGGAAAATATGAATAAGTTTCTTTTGCATTTTAAAAAAGGTCCAATCATTTTCTGTTCAGGAAAGAATTCTCTTTACCAACTTTTTTTAACATCCATGTGGTATTGCCTACAGTATTCTCACCCAGGTGTGGAAATGTATGAAAAGGCTTCCTTGGTTTGGAATAACTAAGTTTGCTTGAATCTTTGAAACTAAATATATACCGTATCCCTTGAATATCACTGTTTTATTTTACTTACAGTGTGAGTCAAACAGACCTCTGTATTACATTCTATTTACTAGACTGCATGCTCCCTTTCACAAGAGTTATTTTATCCATACTTACTAAACCATGGTAACTCTTAAAAGTTAAATCAAACAGGCAAAAATAGTAACTTAAAAAGTGAAAAGACTGTATTTAAAGTTCTTTTTCTCATCTGTGTCATTCTCCCCCCCCCCCTCTCTCTCTCTCTCTCTCTCTCTCTCTCTCTCTCTCTTTCCATGCAGCTCTAACCAAATGACATTATGACTCAAATTCAAAGTCACCTTCCTTAGAAACTTTCTTTGGGCCACATCTTCAAGGTGAGGACCAACTTCCATAGATGCTTGGATCTTAAAATTGTTTCTTCACCTTACATATGTCTTCATTTAATCATCTACTACCGGGGCTGGGGAGATGGCTCAGAGGTTAAAAAGCTTGCTTGCAAAGCCTAATAATTGTGGTTTCATTCCTAGTAGCCAGGTAAAGCTAGAAAGACAGATGCACAATGAAGCATTCATCTGGAGTTCCTTTACTGAGGCTAAAGGGCTTGGAGTGCACAGCACTTTCTCTTTGCAAATAAATATAATAAAATAAACACTAAATACCCTCTTAAAATACCTTTATTTTACCTGGGGTGGGTAATCTAGGGCTTTGACATAAGCCTGTCTTGATTTAAGGACCTTGTAGTTCTCTCTGATCAAGAGTGCAGTGTGGGAAGTAACCATTATTGGGACAGGGACTTGCAGGCCAGAGCCACTTGTCTTGGGTTAGGCTTCCTCCCATCCCCTTCATGGCCTTTCTTACTAAATGATGTCCACATCTTCTATCCAAAAGAAAGGATACTATGGCATAGATTCATTTTGGAGTTAGTTAAGTGTATATATCCCTCACCATCCCTTTCACTTCCCCCTCCCAATTCCTTCCATTCCCATTATCAGTCTCCTGATCAGGTTTGCTTACTATTCCAGCTTTAAGCAGAGATGAGGGAGAATATGTGGCATCTGTCTCTGTTCTTGTGTGAATTCACTGAATATGATCTATTCCAACTTGATCCACTTTCCTGAAAATTTCATTATGTCATTTATTTCTTACTGCAGAGTAGAATTCCATATTGTATATATGTACCACAACATTGATATCCGTTTGTCCAGTGGCCCAGTGATGGGCATTTGGTTGATTCCAGTTCTTAGCTACTCTGAATTAAGCTGCTATATACGAGATTGAATAGATGTCTCTCTGTATTGGAATTGAAGAGTAGTGAAGGTAGATGCCCAGTAGAGAAATACCTGTGTTCCTTGGTAGCTCTATATGCATCTTTTTCAGGAGCCATCAGACAGATTTCCATAGTGAATGGACAAGTTTGTATTCCTACCAGGAGTGAATGAGGGTTCCTTCCCCATCCCCCCAGCATCCATGGGAATATCTGTTATTAGATTTTTTAATTTTTTCCATTTTAGCTGGAATAAGATGGAATCTGATAGCTGTTTTGGTTTGCATGTCCCTGATACTTAAGGATGGTCAGCGTTTTCTTAAGTATTGGCTATTGGAGATTCCATTTGTATTTTTCAGAAGGCAGCAAGAACCATATCCAACCCAAATGCACCAACAAGACCTGAGATGATGGCTGACTCACAAGCAGGAGATGAACCACCCTAACACATCATCAAGGGCCCAAATGAAACTATATAGGAAGTGGTGAGATGAGCAAGAGAGCTGCTTCCACAGAAAGTCAACCTATGAAAGGATAATGGAGACAGACACCAAGGATACTCAAAATAATCAAAGCAGAAACCACCATGGCTCAGGGAATTATGCAGAAGAGCGGTGTCATAGTCAGCCACAAACAGCTGGGATGAATCTCCAAACCAGGCACAATTTGAGGGAGGAAAGTGTTTATTGAAGTAACAGACCCAAGGGAATGATAAGGAAAAAGGCTGGCCCCCTTTCCCAGATCCAAGCAGAAACACAGACAGCACCTCCAGAATTAAGCAAGCACACTGTAACACTGTAACTCACAGAGAGCAGAACTGACAGACTTGGGTTCCAGCTGCTTTTTTGCATATGTATCCCTAGTATTTTTGCTTCCAATTTAGAAAGGGCCAGACCCCAGGAGGCCAGGCCAAAGTGACACCTCCTCCAGCCACAGAGCTCTGGAGAAAATTCACAATTATAATATATTAAACCTTTGATTCTTTTGGGGGACATCTATTCAAAACCACCACAAGGGGGAAGATAGATTGTAAGAGCCATTGCAGGCAAACATCCAGAGGCATAAAAAATAAAAATAAAAATAAACAACAAGAAAAAAACCCCAAAACTGGCTACTGCTTATACAATTCAAAGCCCTCCATCCCATAGACTGTCCCAGCAATCCACTTGAGGAGGGCCCTCAATGGATTGGAGGTAGGGAGGAGGGAAATGGGGGTAAAAAATTAAGACTTGTTCATACAGTGTTTCTAATTATTAACAATAAAAAAATAAATTAAAAAACAGTCTTTCTTGACTACTCGACCCTTGTAATCCTCTTTCTAGTAAGTGCTTCTTGCTATCATGACAGCTTTGAATATGCAGAGCTGTGGTTTGTTTATTTTTCTGTCTACCTAATGCCATGATACCATCTCTGTGAGAAAAGATATTTCCACATTTTCTTTTTTGTTAAGTCCTTAGCTGTTTGATGAAAATCCAGCATTTGTTTAAACAACTATAAATATGCATTAAATAAACTGTTTCTTCCCAACTGTCATGTTTTATAAGCAATTGAAAGTGTTAGATTTGGGCTGGAGAGATGGCTCAGCGGTTAAGGCACTTGCCTCTAGTGCCTAGGGCCCCGGGTTCAATTCCCCAGTACCCACATATGTCCTCCCTCTCTCTCTCTCTCTCTCTCTCTCTCTCTCTCTCTCTCTCTCTCTCTCTCTCTCTCTCTCTCTCTCTGTATTTCTCTGCTTGAAAATGAATAAATAAAATATTTTTAAAAAACAGACAAAAAAATAGAAAGTGTTAGATTTATCAGTGCCCTATACATTTTTGTAGATACATATGTTACATGTCATTGAAAGTTATTACCAAGGACGTCAGAAAGTAAGAAGTTGTTTTTTTCTGTGTTGTAAAACAATTCAACATGGATAATGATATAAAAAGTAAGAATATGGAGATTATGTAGTATTGAATTAGCAATGTATAATTTAATGTTTGTGTTATCAATTTACTATATTTTAACTTAGTTTTATCTAGCTCTCAAAGGGGAAGTAATTAGCTTTATTTTTTATTATTTTATTATTTATTTATTTTATATTATTTATTTATTTTGTCTTCAGAGTTGTAGCAGGTGATATTTGGAAAAGAATTGCCTACACCAGCAGAATCAGGTTACTTGCTATTTTTTTTTGTGTGTGTGATATTAGTCTTGTGAAATTAATCCCATCAAAGCCAATAAAACCCAATTTCAAGGTTTTATATTAATGCTCATTTTAATATGTTTGGAAAAATCAATCTAATCCTCTCAAGTCCTGAGCTTTAGATACACTTAATAAGGATTTGACTCAATTATTAATCCCATTTCTCTGTACGTCTTTCCCATCATTCTCACTTAACTACCTTCTATTGGTGAAGTTGAATCTCCCATTTATTTCTCTAATATCATCTACCCAGGATGCCAAGCTGGAACTTTTGCTATTTTGCTCTACTTTCCAGTCTCTCTTAGGAGGGGAAGATGGCCTGAGATACAGAACATCATTTACCATAATGGAAAGTTATGAAAAATATCCTTACCAAATACCCTTATTCAAGTTTGCAAAAGGAATAGATTTCTGTTCACCCAAGAGGTTATCTTTTACAAAGAAAGAGAAGCCACATAACAAATGCCTATATTAAGTAAATATATATTAACATGTATAGTATATTGTCTTTGGTTAAGCAGGCTACATGTGATAGAATTATAAGCAAGTCACAAATTAATCTAAGATTGCAAAGAATTAGTGCAGATATATGCAGTGATCTTGCCATTTCTAAACAGGGCCAAAACAATGGTTCCCATTTCAAAGACAAATAAAATTCAAAAAATTCCATAATTTTAACCATCAAATATTTGCTCTCTCCTTTCTGTTCTTCCTTCAATGTAAGGAAAAATCTTCATTTATAATTTTGTAGATTCTATCACTTTGCATAAAGAAGATATCTTTTCCTGTACTGTTCTCATTAGATAAAATTCCAATGAAAAAGAAATGTTTACGTGCCACATGGTCATTTGATGAATCTTTAACACTGAATGTCATTATTTATGCTTTTGTGACTTCACTTTTTTAGTTTTTTAACAGTCTTCCCTCCTGTTTCTCCATTCTATATTCTTCCTCACCTTCATCAAGCTCTCCTCCCTTTTCCTCCACTTTCTTGTTTCTTTTTTGAGCTTTATTTTCTTAATCTCTTCTTTCTTCAAACCCTTTCTTTTCCCATTCTTCCCCTTATTCTTCCTTCTCTTATACATTCTTTCCATTTCTCATAGCTTTTAAATATATCTACACTTAAATTCAATAATAAGGGAGGAATCCACTACTTTGAGTATATTAGCATACATTGTAGGTAACTTACATCCCCTGAAACTAGTGTGATCTTAAGTTTTAAGATAATCACTTATTTTCAGTATGTATGGTTTGTTTGCTTTTGCTCTTTCTTTTTCTTAGATAGGTTCTCACAGTGTACCCCAGGGTGACATTCAACTCACTCTATGCCTTGCTGCCTTAAGTTCCTGAGTCCTAGGGTTGCAGTCATGAGCCACCACACCCACCTTCTCTTAGGTTTGCATCAATTTTAAAAGTTTCTGATCTTTTAAGGGATATATACCATTTGAATTTTCCTGATTCTTAAACCATCACCATTTTTGCAAGGACTATCCAGATTGTTTAAATCTAGAATTAACCTTTACTTCTGCATCCTTCATTGCATGTTGCAGGTTTTGGAATCAGCTACTCATGGACACTTACTTTGGATACAATTTTAGAGTTCTGTTGCGAATATTTCTATTAGCAATCTTCTGTTTACATATGATGAGCCTGTGCATTATTGCCACTCTTCTACATTGAATAGCAAGTTACAAGCAGTGTTTTCTTTTAATTTAAAATTTCATTAGCAAATAATAGCTTTTATGAAACTCCAATATTCTCCAAGTGTTTGATATTATTAGAAAATTAATTTATACCAATATGACGGATTAATACTGTGGCTTAAATTTTTGTTGGCTTAATTATTCATTAAAATTGCTAACACCATAGGTTTATTGCTGAATTTGTTGCTTTCTTTTGGATTATGATAGAACTTAAGATACTTAATTTATCAAATCATGTCCTTACAAGTAGTAGGAAAATATGTCACTACTGAGTTACCTTCTGAGTCCCCAGAGTTTCACACAGACCTATAAAGAGCAGATAATTTGATTCCTTTATTGCTTATAGCCTATAGAAATGAAAAGACACAAAATGATATAATAAACAATGTCTAAATTAATTTAATTCTAAATTCATATATTTAATGCATACTTATAGCAATTATCTTTAAAAGAATATATTCAAGTTTCTTAAATATTGATTCTTTTAAGGTATATTAGATTTAGTATAAGTACAAAATTTCAAATTTTATATTTACATAGTTAAATGTTTTAACAATCATTAAATAAATAAATAAAAGAAATGTCAACAATAGCAATTGATCATGATTATTTTTAATGATGAAATTAAATTTTGCACAAACAATATCGAAACCATTTTTTTTGCTTTTATTGCTTTTATTTGTACTTATGCATTATTCCTAGTATAACTGTCAAAATACTTTTGCTAATAATGAAAGTGAGCTTGTAATACTTGATATACAAGTATATAGAATTCAGTTTTAGAAATGAAAACAACTATACATATTTGTATGAAGAACAACATATTTCCCAAATGTCAATCCAAATATTACCCCATGGAAAAATATTTTTCTCTCAAAAGTACACATATATCACATGTGCATTTTTACATGAGAGACATATATCAAACATATATGAAAGTGTAAATTAAACTAAGAAAGATACTTTAACTTTATTAGTCTATCAATTTAGTCAATTTATATCTGAATCATCTATGTCATAAAAATTACAAGAAACCTGCCATTTCATGGCTTAAATTCAATTATCTCAAAACTCTGAGAATTAAAATTTACAAATTTCAGCTGACTACCAGAAATAGTTTTGCATTCCTTGCAATATTTTAAGCTATAAGAAAGCATACAAGAGAGAAAGCAAGTAAAATACCAAATGCTTGTGAAAAGTCTTGGAAATTAACTTAGTTCCAAGATGTCTGCTGAGATATGTACTTATGCTTTAATTTTATTGAAGAAATCTGGTTACTTTCTAATGTTTGGTACAAAAACACCCTTCTACTTAGCCCTTAATGCTATTAAATTCATTACTTTGGAATAACTGTTTTCCCATGAAGCCTTAAAAGAGCAATTAATTTTGAACAATATGTTTGAAACTAACAATAAATACATCACACCATATTCTCTTTTGAGCTGAATGAGCAAGAGCTTGGAATAACAAACGCATTACTGAATCTTGAGGTGGGGGGTGAATCTGTGTGATAAACAGAGACAAAAGTGGCCCAATGCTTAAGAACAATGTGACTAAAGCTGATAAGCCAGCTAATTACAAAACTAAGCATATATTTGTTTAGAACTTTTGTTCAACTCCTATATGCAATTGGTCACATCCTGCCATGCCTGTATTCTTTGTATCTTGACTGTCTGAAAAGATAATTATATACCTGTGCCTACTGAATTATTTCCTTTAAATAATCCCTACTATATCCTGTCTCTAATCTTTTGTTTCTCCTCTGGAAAAAAATATATATAAAGGGCAATTTTTTTTTTTTTTTTGGATTTGAGTTCTTTATTTTGACTTTGTTACAGATTGTAAATCTAATTAGTTCTGTTTTTTATTGTCCATAATGAGTTACATTGTTTAGTGGGCCAACAATGAGTTTTTATCCCCAATTCCTCATTGCTCCCCCAATCCCCAGTCAGCTGGATATCCTCCTCCGTGGGTTGTCTGGATCAGTCTTTGTGGTAGGGGACCATGGATAGCCCAGTCTTCAGCCGGGTTCTCCTGACCCAAGTGTGTTGTTACTGAGGGGTGCCATGCCTCTGATATTTTTTAATAGTGTGGTATTATCTATTGGTTAAATATATCATATGTCATTATTATTTATGATACAGTTTAACTTCTGTCATTAATGATGAATTAATAATTGGTTTTAAATTTTATTTTTATCCATTTTTGTATCAGACATTATGTGAAACAGAAGTATTATTAAAAAGTAATTAAATGATGTTGAGTGTGGTGGCAAACACCTTTAGTCCTACACTTGGGAGGCTGAGGAACAAAGATTGTCATGAGTTCATAGCCAGTGATTTCCTAGTTAACCTTTACTAGAGTGAAACCCTGCCTTGAAAACATGAAAATTAATAATATCAATAATGGAGTTAAATGGGTTGGGGATATAGCTGAGTATTTTAGAATTTGCTGAGAATGACTGAGATACTGAATTCAATCCCAAGCACCAGAAAAAATAAAATATAAAAAGCAATTTATTACAATAATTATATGTAATACATGAACTCCAGTAGAAATGCTTTTGTGATGAGGACACATGTTAGGGATCAATCTTCAGTCATTGGGTTGGCTGGGGAAAAACTTATGGATGTGCACATTCTAAGGCAATGTGGTCTGTTTGTGAGCACTTTTGGCCATGGAAGTTTAGAGAATGGCGCCTGCTTCTTTCCATTCAGTAAGTGATCATAAAGTGACTCAGATTGTATCTTATGATGCTCTACATCCAAACTTCTGTCCCAGATACTTTGCCACATTGGTCACTCCCTCTGTATTGGTCGTGTCTAGAATGGAGAAGGAAAAACCAAGACCAGAATTCAAGAACTGCCAGGAAAATAATTATAATATTATGACCTTTTCTCTCATTCCATTCTTTCTCCTACTGATTTCTTTGTACTCTAGTGTGATGATAAAAAAATATGATTTTGGTTTCACCTGCTTTACCACAAGCTTTACCATATCAGGCCCTTTGAACTTCGTTCTGCTAAAGGTGAGAACTAACCTTTAAAATGGAAGCAGTGGGGCTGGAGATATGGCTCAGCGGTTAAGGCACTTGCCTCCAGTGCCTAAGGTCCCGGGTTCAATTCCCCAGGTCCCACATAAGCCAGACCCACAAGGTGGTGGCCCTGGTGCGCTCTCTCTCTCTCTCTCTGCTTGAAAAAGAATAAATAAAATATTTAAAATGGAAGCAGTGGTCTACTACTACTTTTTTTTGGTTTCTACAATTCAGAGGAAATTTGACTGAACTCAAAATGTTAACAGCAGGAACTTAGAGTGCTGCCAGTGAGAAATAAATAACTGTAGTTTTGTCTATAGAATTTTTAATTAATATTTTATTGTCCGAAATTAGGTACATTGCATTAGTAAATATTACGTTGGTATTCCCGATTGCCTCATCCCTGTCCCCAATCTGGGTGTCCTCCCAGGTAGGCATACTAGATGGTTCCATCGGGTAGGAGGTTAAGGATAGCACAGGAGGCAGCCAGGTGGTGATGTCTCTGGATATTCTCCTCCACCACGACTGTCACGCTATTTCTGCCCCCTGTCCACTCAGTTCCCTGAGTCATGGTGGGTGAGTTTTAAGACTGCTTTATGGTTGAGATCTTAAGGGCCTCTGCACTTCTGCTTTAGGTTGTGTTGAAAATCATTGGTGTCTGTCACTCTGACTTTTCCTTGGTTTACTGATAAGCTGTGCTGATGATAGATTGCTTGGTATCCTGTCACTAATTTTAATAATAATATTGCTTAAAGTTGTACGTTGAATAGTCTCCATTTTAAAAGATAGGTCTGATGACCATCATCATGAAGGAAATGATTAGACCCAGAAGACATAGGTGTAGGTTTGCTTACTTAATGCTACACAGTTTAAGAATTTGGTATTATAATTACTATTTACTATATACTATATATTATATATTTACATTATATATATATATATATATATATATATATATATATATATATATATCTTGCCCCTGTCACAAGGACTGATCCAGACGACCCATGGAGGAGGTTATCAGTTGAGGGGGGAAGGGAGGGCAGTGGGGAATTGGGGATAACAAGTCATTGTTTGCCCACTAAATGTTGTAACTCATTATGGATAATAAAAAAAAAAAAGAAAGAAAAGAAAAGGAAAAAAATCAAGCTTTCTGGGCATCCTCGAAGAGTCACAGCCCTGGTGAGGTGGAGGGGACTGTGGCCCTCTGTAGAGAAAAAAAAAAGAATTTGGTATTATAATTACTATTTACTATATACTATATATTATATATTTACATTATATATTATATATATATATCTTTCATTTTGGAATTTTCTATTTTTTGTTTATTAGAAAGCAGAGAAAAGGAGTGTGAGACAGAGAATGGGCGTACCAGTGTGTCTTGCAACTGCAAATAAACTCCAGACTCATATGCTACTTTATGCATCTGGCTTTACATGGATACTGGGGAATAGAAAACAGGGTGACAGTCACTGTAAGGAAACTCCTTTATTCCCTGAACCATCTCAAAAATAGTGTGTGTGTGTGTGTGTGTGTGTGTGTGTGTGTGTGTGTGTGTGCATGTGTTTCAGTAAAGGCCTGGCCATAGGTCTATCATTTTAGTGAAAAATAAATGTTGCCTCAGTTACCATGCCTAAAATCACTCACAATATTCTATAATGGAAACATGACCATTTTATTATTCCTTTTTACCCTTCATTAAAATACTGTATTATAAATATTTTAAATTTGAAATGTAATTTCTGCAACAGACATGCTTATTATAATATTCTGTGCTTTCCTTATGAGACAAATCATAAAGTTTACTATTTTTTTTCAATCCTGAAATTGTCAGAGTCTGACTGTTAAATCTATCCTCATATGTCTCTTTCTACATTAAAACCAAAAGGTTGGATGAAATTATTTCATGAGAAATGAATAAAGGTTTCTCTCTAGCATTAATTCCCTTTTAAAAGTAAAGGCTATTAAAAATTGTCTATATCAAAATGTCATTCCCCAAATAGAAAAGGTTGTGTGTTTAATAGCATTCATGTTCTTTCAGTAAAAGATATTAATTTTCATCTACTAACTTATTTTTCAGTTGGAATGTTGGCAAGGTGAACCTGACCATGCTGGTTTCTCCAATACTAAATCAAACCTGGCCTGCTCAAAGGTCTTGTATTCTTAAAGGCTAGTAATACTCTTCTCCAAGATTACAAATGCTGAACTTGAGAATATTGATGATTTAGAAAACACCGTTTTTCATTTGTAAAATGCTTTCATTATGGCATATGTCTATGAAACTGAAGGGAAACAATGATTTCAAGGAGTAATATTTGTTTCTAGATCAAAGAGACACATCATCATGGAACAATTCAGAAAGATATCTGAGACATTCTGAGCTTAAATACAAAAGCTTTAATTTAATTTCAATTAAATTATTACAAAACTATACAAAAGAAGCTTTAGAATACTATTTTTCTTCATATAATAAAATTAATAGATTAGTTAGTGCAATAATAGAGTTACCTATATAAAATTAGTAGTGAAATTTGTCTTGTGTTTTCGTATGTTTGAAAGAGGTTCTCATGAAGACCAACCCGGCCATGAACTTCTGATGTCTTCCTTCTGACTACTCATGTTATGATGAGAATTGTGTGTGGCCACTGGCCACACAAACACTGTAATCGTTAGTACTAATCAAAATGGTCTAGACTGTTTCCAACTTCTTTGTCCTAGTCTGTGAATATTGTCCTATAACTACCATATTATCATAATTTTATGCTATATAACTCTAAATGCAAAACATGACTCTCACCTTAATGAGGAGTAGAGGTTTACTCTGTAACCAAATATGAATGACCAGATTCTAGGAATCCACAATCCCCAAATCATATTTTCAATGATAAAATTGATTCATAATTTTAATAGCTACAGAAAAATGTCATAACTACAAGTATAGTTTAAGTACATTAGTAGAATTATCCAATAGGTGTGTTAAAGAAAAGTGCGTAAATTTTATGCCACAGTTTTCAGCTGTTGTTTCATAGCATCCTTAGCTTTGTGGTTATTGGGAATGAGTAAGTGGTATTTTAAATTAATACAATCCAAAATAGTTTACACTTTAGTCACAGGATATTATGTCTGTCATAGAGGTCGACAGTGAATAAGTATTAATGATATCAAGATAATCAAAGGTAATTTTCTCTGGATCTGTAACCTTCCAGCTTTACACAGTCATAAAGTTGTATTTTTTAATCCTTGAATCATTAAAATAAATAGTTTGTGTGGGGGAGGGGAGGGCTTTGGTTCACACAACCTATTTACACAGTGAGGAGAGAGCCACTAAAATTGTCCAGCTTTTCTGGATACCAGGGCATGATGAACCCTTTAAAACTAAATTATTTTCCTTTATAGCTGCAATATGCTGATTAAGATGTGTAAATATATTGATAATGATGGCAGAAGGCTAATTGAATGTTTGGATAGTTCAATATTTTTGAGACTTGGAAAAAGTTATTTATTTACCCAGATATTATTATATAGTATGTTGTGAATCCTTTGTATTTCATGATTTTTCATTACCTGGACAGAAATAGTAATAACTAAATTTAGAATTAGTTAAGTATATATATATATATATATATATATATATATATATATATATATATATATATATATATATATATGACTACACATCACAGCTTTTAATTATATATTATGAAAAAAATTCTGTTTGTGAATGATAATGGATAAAATATTAAATTATAGGAAATAACTTCATTCAAACACCCACACATACCTGAAAGTAGAACTGATTCTTTTTCAACTTTCTAAGTAATCTCTTGTAATTGATTAATATACTGACAAAGCATTTTATTAAATTTAGATAAATTTATTCTTATCGGAATTAAATGTGTTTCTGCAAATTCAGGAAAATATTTAGGAATGGACAATATTTTGATATTGAATCTAATTACTATTGTAAAGTTGATTTTCTTGTTTAAAATTACTTACAAATTGGGGCCGGAGCGATGGCTCAGTGGTTAAGTGCACTTCCTGTGCAAGCAGGAGGGCCACCGGAGTTTGAACTTCCAGATCACATGTAAACAGCTGGGTATGGCCACACAAGTCAATAACCCAAGTTCACAAAGGGGAAAGAGGTCTTAGAAATCACAAAGCAACTCAAGTTCTATAATCAGTGAAGAGACAGAGGACTCAAAAGAAAACAGGGCAACACACACACACACACACACACACACACACACACACACACACACACAAGCACATACACACAGAAAAAAGGCTGTCAAAATATACTGAAAAGTCCAATTACAATATAATAATATAGTAGGCAGAACTTGTGCATGTTCAGGTTGAGTTCTATTCAACCCACCATGCAAAAAAGCCCACTTCTGAAGGTGAGTCCAAATTCAGCACACATGTGCCCATAGCATTTTTGAGTTGGTAATACTTAGAGGAGGGAGATTTCTTTACCTTGGGTGAATCGAAAAGGGAGTCATTGAAACAAAGTATGTATTACTGAGAATGTCTAAATGAACTTGATTTTTCAGTTGTGGAGTGGAATATTTAACCTGATCTTTCATCAGCAAAAAATATCCACTTCACAGCTGCTGTGTTTTCCCTCTCTGTTGAACCTCTGTCTAATTCCCAACCATTAAGCTTCACACCTGTGACTGCCTTAGCCTTGGACCACAGTACTGAGGTGTGTTTTAACCCTTCCTTGGACCCATAATACTTGAGTGATCATGTCTCCTAATCGGTTCAGCCTTTCAAACGCCTTTCCAAAAGAGCTGTGCTTGGCTTTCACGTACATTCAAAGTCACTCCTGTATTTACCTCAACTGGGAACTCTGAAGAGGCCATGTTATTTTTTTCCCTTTCTTGAGTAAGATTAGATGGAGCAGGTGGTATTTCCACCTGCTGCTGAAAGTCTTTCAATTATTGTTGGTTCAAAAACTGCTCTTGGAACTGGTATTTGAAATGGTCTTTTGCATTAAAAGGAACAGGGGAGGAGAAAATGGGCCATGGCCTTTTGGTACTAATGGGTCATTACAGTTGGTAATTGCTAACATATTGTTAAAAAATACATGAACACTGGTCTGTGGACTGGGTGTTGAAGAAAATCATTCATACAAGTTGGAACATAGTCTGGCTACTTTACTTAGAAAGATAAAGATGTAGCCAATCAGGTTGATTGACATATTTTCTTGGGAAAGTTAGCAAGCCTCATTTTGTAACAGTCAATGAAAGCATTTCTGAACAGATTAGTTTTTGTTGTGATTTTTTTTACTATTATTTCCTCTGCTCAAAAGAAAGCCTTTGGCCACCATCTAATTTCAGCTAAAGCTTTTCTGTTCTCCTATTTTGCTTAATATTTAGTGTTTTTCTATTTTTTGTCGTTTTTTTTTTGTCTAGTGGAATAGGACACATAGAACCCCAAATAATACTACTATTCTATTTCTTTTTTTTTTCAACTATTCTATTTCAATGCTTTCATTGACAAAGTAAACCATTTTCATCTATTCAGACATAATTGCAACCGGTAATATGAGTTGGTACTATTTTAGTTCTGAACAAAAATGAACACACACTTTTAAGCTTTGCTTTCTCTTTCACTCTTCTAAACTCTGATTGTTTCCAATAAGATACACTGGAAACACCAGTTATAACTATTATATTCATCATACCTAAAGGAGTTATTTACATATGCATTTGTAGAACTATTTACCAGGAAGGGTAATATTTAAATATTAGTGTATTTTATCTATATATCCATATTCATACATATATGTATGAACTGAAAATTGATGGTTAAAATGTATAAATGAAATCTTAGAGGTGTGAATGTAGCAAAGTGGTAGAACCCCGCACAGTGAGGTCTTGTTTCATGTCCAGGACCACACATACACACACCTCCAAATTTCAATCTCGAAGTAATTTAACTGAGATTATCTATGAAGTATTTTGTAGGATTTTAGAAATTTTAGTAGAATCCAATAAATGCCAAGTTCTGTGATTTTTTTTGTCTTAATATGGATTATTAATGGTTACATGTTGCTTTCTCTAAGACATCCAACAACCCACATTGAAATAATATTAACCAGGTTGTGCATGTTAGGAAATCAAAGCACATAGACAATATCTGAGTTCATACCATGGCATTATATGACTATTCTGGGTTTTAATAATTATTACTGATGATATAGATACATCCGACTTCCAATGTTTTATGGCCTCTGAAATATCAAAGATTTAGGCAGACACCAGGAAGCTACTCATATTTTTATAAGAAGTAGCTGCCTTTAAAAAAAGTTTAAATTATGACAAAATAGAATAAAAGGCTATAAAATATGATCTTGTGGGGACAAAAAACACAAGGTGGTATGACTGAAAAATAAAAGTAAACTTTTCATAAATCCAGAAATATACTGTGAAGGTTATATTACCAAAATAAGATTACAATAAAAAAGTTTCATAGTTTGACAGAAGATCATTGATGGAATTTGAAGTACTTTTCAATATCCCTTCTCTAAATATCCAATCACATTACCCCAATATTATGTTGTTTCCTTTTGTACCAAATGCATACATATGTTGCTTCCTTTTGTACAGTATATATATTACTATATATATATATATATATATATATATATATATATATATATATATATATATATAATATAATATATATATATAATATATATATAATTATATATAATATATAATATATATATAATTATATAATATATATATATATATATATATATATATATATATATATATATATATATATATATATATATATATATATATATATATATATATATAAATACTTTCCATTACTTAATTCCAATGGACACAGAATTAGGATCTTCTCTGTGTTAAATCTTTCTTTTTTATTTTTATTTTTTTATTGTCCATAATGAGTCACAACATTTAGTGGGCAAACAATGAGCTGTTATCCCCAATTCCCCACTGCCCTCCCCTTCCCCCTCCACTGGATAACCTCCTCCATGGGTCGTCTGGATCAGTCCTTGTGACAGGGGACCATGGATAGACTAGTATTCAGCCAGGTTCTCCTGGCCATGCCTCTGGATAGCCTCCCCCACCACGGCTCTCACAATCTTTCCGCCCCCTCTTCCGCATAGTTCCCTGAGTCCTGGTGGATGAGTAATAAGTTTGCTTTAAGGTTATGAGCTTAGGGTCTTTGTGTCGAAAATCATTGGTTTCTGGTCCACTAGCTAATCCTGTGTTGATTTAATGGCTGTGGCTGTGGGCTCCTTGTTCATCTTGTCTTTCTCTGCGGAGTTCCATTTGGATCCTCCATTGTATGACTGTGGTGGCCCCTCTCTTGCCAGAATCTCAGCTATAGGCCTATGGTCGGTTGGTAGGGTTAGATGAGCCCCAGCACTCTCGCTGCATCCTGAAAGATACAAACACAATCTCCATTGGAGAGTGAGATCAGTGTAGGTTAACAAATACACACAATTTTGTATTACCAGGATTTGATTTTTAGGAGCCTCCCTGTCAATTGGTCCCATAGTGCATCTTGTCTTGGGAGCCTAAGAGTACGGGATCCGGTGCCAATTGCCCTGAATCGCAAGTTCCAGACAAGGGT
>PVHP010003768.1:21509-75191 GCA_004024765.1 Zapus hudsonius
CTCACTAAGTGGAAAATTGGCCGAATTGAAAGCTGTTGATTGTCTCCCCCAGGCCCAGGCTCCTCCATTACACAAGTGCTCCTCTCTTGGTTCGCTGCTCACTCCTACTGGGAGGTGTGGTCAGCCTACTCATAACCACCGATTGTGTTTCCTGTCAGTGGTCTCTGTTTACTCCAGCTGTCGTAGATCATTTTCCCCTCGCAGCCTGTGCAGTGCCTTCCAGCACTACACTAACTGCCTTCTGGGGGCTGGATACCATTCCGGAAGTTGAAGGGTTTCTAGATGCTGGTTCATGGCTGTCTGTGGTTTCTTCAGTAACAGGGTTTTGCCTCAGGCCTGGGGAGGGCACTCAAGAGCTTTGACAGAATTCTGTCTTGTTTTTGGAATCTCATGGGTCACTTTGGTCATATTGACACAGTGTTTTCTACCCCATTTTCTTAAATATTTTATAGAATTTTCTGTTATTGTTAATACCATTTAATCTCAATACTCCTGAGTATTTTGTTAGTTGACAACACTTTCAAGAATTCTACCCATAGTCCTCACAACTTTCTTGATCTATTTTCTTTTGAACCTCATAGGTTCTAATCCAGTAAAAACAACTAATTGAAAATGTAGATCATCCTCAAAGTGCAGGAATGAGGAATTCTCTGCCATGGAAAAGAGTAAAACCAAATTAGAATTCAGAGAAACTCAAGATCCAGGAACAACTTCTCAAAGTGGCCCAGGATTCCTTGGACATTTTATACAGTAGAATTCTCCCCAACATTTGCAAGTGTACTTGTATCATTTGTTTGGCAGTGTGATGGCTAATTCTGTGTGTCACTGTCTCAAGGCTAATATATGCACAGGTAATCATCAAATATGGTCTGGATGTTTCTATGAAGGTATATCACATCAAGTCTTATAATTGTCCAATAGACTATGTACACAGATCCCCTTCCCAATATTGGCAGAACTCATCCCATCAACTGAATGGCCCCACTGATCTGCTGACCCTGATTCAAAAGAGGAAAAAAAAAGGACCACTTGCTTGGTTCCAAGTAATGACTGGACCATGTGCTTTTTTAGTGAAGCCTACTAGTGTTCACTGTGCAATTACACAATCAAGTCTTGGATATGGATATATTAGTATAGACCTCCAAATATATATGAGCAATATCGCATAATAGATTACTTTCATGTGAGTTACATGGACTTATATGAACTCATGTACCTATAGATGACTTAAGTTTAATGTGCCTCAGGATGAACTGAGGATGACCTCTCCATACTTACTTATACATTTTAGTAAAAGCTACCATGATCCAGCCTGTTTTTCATCAAAATGTCTTCTAGAAAATTCCCTTCCCCTCTATCTGTCATAGATTGTCTACTTGTTCCTTTGATCATCTCATTTTTGAACATTTATTTTTTACCTAATTGCAATCACTTCTTTACTGATTATTATAATTCATATTTATTTTTCTAGTGATTTGAATATGCTTAAATGACCAATTATTCATGTTTGAATACTTAAAGTAGAGCCTTGCTCGAGGAAGTGTGTCACTGGAATATGCATGAGGTATTACATCCCCACCTTGCTTGCCATTATCTTCCTACCCCCTCCTTGCTCATGTGACAATGTGGCACCATCTTCCAGCTCCTGCATGCCCTCCCACCATGATGTGATCTGTTCCCTGGAACAGGAAGACAAATTAATACCTTTTCCTTCTGGTTAGGTATAATTGATACATCCATTTAACAAGTCTCCACATGGCAGTCAGAGATGTTCACTTTTAAAGAAATACAATAAAGTTTTATTCTGCTTCTCAAATTTCTTTCTGTGTGTTCCATTTATCTGAGTTAAACATGGAAGTTCCACTTAGTGTGACATGGTGGTATCATGTGATGGCATCTTGTTTGACTTTCTAGCCATGCCTGACTTGTGTCTTCTACTTCTTCACATTGATGTCATAATAGTTCAATAAATAAAACTAATACTATTTATTAAAATATAACCTCAATACTGGTAAAAAAAATAAGGTCTGTATTACCTAAAGTTATTTTCCTCTGACTTCATTACTTTTTAAAGAAGACATTGTTATCAAATTTCTAATTACTAAGTCCCTTCTTAAGGCATGTTTCAGGAATCCTTCCTTCATGCCAACATAGCTCCTCTCTTAAATCAAGTTCAACTACCTTGTAATAGTCCTTTATTTTCAGTTCTACTCCTGCACCAACCTCCGGAAAATCCACAATAAGCACTGTCAATCAGTGAGATTTTGATGCTGCCTTGAAATGTACTTCCCATGCAAAGTTAATATCTTTCCAGACACCAGTAATTAATCAGAGGACAGAGATGTATTGGAGGATGATTATAGCATTGTGTAGTCTTTCCTGACATGATAGAAGTTTGAACAAGACAGGTTCTAAGAAGGCAGGAAGTAGGCATGGGGTAGATAATTAAGGCCAATTTATGCCAGTTTGTCTTTAGCCTAGAAAAATTCCAACAAGGATATAAGACCGTGTGGCAGAGTAATTTAAAATTCCTGCTTAACTGATTTCAGTGAGTTATTTATTCAATGAATTATTCTGTAGATTTCATTTTTCCTAATGTGATCACACATTCTCACATAAATGCCCAAACAAAACATAAAATAAAACAAAGAACCAGAGGTAAATGAATAACATACAAGAAGATGCTCTGGTATAGTTAAGTTTCCTGGGTTTCAAAGGAACATTTTTGTCAACTCTGCCGCTATGCTGGTATTTCCAGTGACATTACAGACCATTAAAGTGCTTCTTATGAGAAGTCTTGTATTTTTTTCTTGCTTTCACCAAGTTCAGAAAGGTAGTGAACAATTTTACACACACACACACACACACACACACACACACACACACACACACACACACACACACATATATATATATATATATATATATATATATATATATATATATATATATATATATATATATATATAAAATTTCTGCTTCCCTTCCCATAGAAATCTCTAAACGTCCCCTGTCAATCAGTTAGCATAAAATGTACTCACTGTTATGTAGTCTTGAGAAGCGATTTCCATGCAAACTTAAGGTGATATCTATACAGATATCAGTGATTATCAGTGGAAAATTCAAGATTGTCATTACAGATCCATAATGAGAGAGGAGATGACAATATGTGAGCCATCAAAAAAAAAAAAAAACGAGAGATGACTCTCCCATAATTACACATTGTACAAAGGCATCAGGTTCACTGACACACTGCCCAGGATGGGTCAGGATTGCAACAGCTGTGTCCCGGGAGCTGCACATTCCACCTTCAGGAAGTTCTGCCAGGTGCATTTCTGAAACAATTGCTTCCTGCTGATATAAACTTTTGGGGGGGAGAATGTAAATCTTGGAGCTCTCTAAGCTTCCACTCTAGATGAAATGATCTTCTGGGTTCTCAAAAGTTCTATGTCCCTTGGTTGTCCAACACAGTTTATACATATTTAATCTTGAGGTCCTACTATTCTCCCCAGGAGTAAAGAGCTAACTCTATTTTCTAGCTTCAGTTTCCATTAAATATTACTACTTCATAGAAGCAATCTTTAACCACATCTGGGGAAGAATACTTCTATCCCTGCCTTCATTAGTCCTATTCATTTCTTTATAGAACTTGTCACAATCACAGTGAAGCTATATTGTGAGACTACTGTTTTCCATCCTCTGGCATTCAACTTTCTTCATAGAAGACACCTGTCCACTACAACTACCTCAAAGATTAAATACATACCTGTCCAATATTCATTTGAATCTAGCATTTTAATTTATAACAATAATTATGTTCATGATGGACATAATTTACACCATTTTATGAACAATGAAATTTAAAGATTTTCAGCAAATTTCTCCGTTACATATGATATGAAAAAGCCAAGGTTCAAACCATAGTTTTATTAATAATTATGAAATTTAAGTCACTGTGTCACTTAGGATTAATATATATAAAGCCAATGAATCCTTAGAATTCTTATTCATAGAACACTTTTCTTCTTTCTTTTTCCTATAATTTAATATCTAAGAATTGTGACCCTATTTTAATATCCTAGAATCTCAGAAAAGTAGTCATTGACTGAGATATTTAGTTAGGGTTAATCCATATAGAATCAAGTTGGAATACAGAAATTTGTAGAAACTGAGTAGAGAGATACCAACACATACACACAGAAAGAGAGAGAGAAGAGAGACTGAGTTAAACTGTTAGGTCATTAGATGTCCTCAATTAGGTCATTCTTCTGAGTATGTTTCACCGTCACCTGATCTCCCACACTGACACCATAGGTTCCACAAAATAGTTGTTCACATTGCAACATATAATACTGATTATATATGGTTACTTGAAATATGGTATTCACATCTTTATATTTTAATCTATTATTAACGAACATAGGCACTTTCCACTTTAAGAATCTGTCATGCTGAAATTGTCTTAGGCTTTGAGAGTTGTTTATGTGCCCTTTGAGACATATATGTCTCTGAACATCAGGTAGCTAATGAGCTTAGGGCAATGTAGGCACCAATTCCTTTCCCTTAATACCTACATCCTATAGTTCAGGAATGTAAATGCTGGTAATTAACTTCTGCTTATAGTTGTCAGTAATATGTGTCAATAGAAAGAGCTGAAAATGAATGCTTTTATCTTAGGAATAGCAATCTCTAGCAGTTTTTCTTGATAATGATGAAATCCTATTGTCAAATGAAATACACACATGTTAATGGGACAATCGGGTAGAACTTGTACAAATCATTAGGGCCTCTTTCCAATCTGCACCACATAAGATTCTTAATTTAACAACTGTTTACTAATTCCACATGGAATGGTAAAGAGAAGTGTTAGAAAAGGGAAATCTTACAAAAAAGTTTTACCCCACACCATCAACTGCACCAGATAATTTATTCAATTTGAAAGATTGAGTACAAACTCAAAATAATCAAAGACATTCATAGATCTTTTCCATCCTCTGGTAGATTCTTCTGTTAGGGTATGGAGAATTTTAGTTTCTTGTTTTCCATTACCCTGGCTTAAATTGGGGCAACCTCTAGTGATGTGAGTAAGAATATAAAAACATTTAATTCTTAGTAATCCAAAAATATTTTTCTGGGCTATTTATATTCGTCATAACTGAAACATGACACAAGTTAAAACTGATATTCCCCATAAAATTAAGGTAGTATTATTTATTTCAGTAGTATGTTTGATTGAAATATTTTGCTACATAAACCATGTATAACATATCAAACAGGACACAATAAATCTCCATGTTCTTACAAGGAAAGGATGATAATCAGTATTATTTAATCAGATAATAAAAATGTACTAATTTAGCAGAAATATATAACAAACATATAAGTCCATGTTTATTTTCATATAAGAAAAATCTTATTGTTGGTATGTAACTGGCAGTCAATAACCCCATTATGATACAGAATATGTTTATCTGAAAATGAGCATTAAATAAATGAACATTTATATCTCATTTCTTCATCTCAATGATGGGGCCCAGAGAATGTAAAAAACAAGAGCTTTCTTTGGCTGGAAATAAGGCAAATATTAGTATATACTTCAACATATATGATTTAAATATTTAATAGTATACTGTTTGAAACTCCTCCCATTTTAAACATTTCTCCTGAAAATATTATGTCAGTGATTTTGAAAATCTGAGTCATTTTTATTAAGTTTAAATTCATGTTTTATTTAGCATTCGGATGTATTTAAAATAAGATACAAACAGGATAGATTTGTACCTAGATGAAATATTTTACTACCTTTCAAAATAGTGTGTGTGAAAGCAGTTGCATTCTATGCATTTAATATGCTAATTCCCAACTAAATCTAAGGATAGTAAAATATATTCTTTATCTTGAATAAGATTTTATTCTCACATTAGCATAAATATGCACCATAAATTTACAGTCTATTATCTTTTTAAATTTCATATCCAAATAATCTTATCAAAAAAATCCTTTCTTAAATCACTGAAACAGAAATATCAGTAAATTATTTTATATTTTATACACAATTATAAATTAAATAAAAAAACTTTCCTTATCTAATATTCAAAAACCTTTACAGTATTGGGAATATGCATCAGTGGATTCTTACTAAATTTTCTAAGCCTGCTGACCTGGTATTCTCCACTGTCAATGTAAAGACAGGCACACCAAGTAGACGTGGATCTGGAGTATTTTGCCGTCGCAAGACACCCTGGGGAACCCATTCTCCCACCCCCTCTCATGTCTTTCACTCTCCAAAAATAAGTTAAAATATTTTTTAAATCCTCTGTAAGGTCAGGTATAGTGAGGTATGCCTCTAACCGCAGCTCTTGGGAGGCTGAGGCAGGATGATCAGGAGTTGAAGGCAACCTTAGGTGATGGGCTACCTACCTGAAGAGAGTGAGCTCGTTTCTGAAACACAAAAACAAAAAGTCTACAGGAATCAAATGTAAAACATACCACTCTGGTAGAGCCCAAAAAGTCAAAAGTGTATCATTAAAGTTTGGTATTTATATAGTAACAAATTAATCAAACCAAAGTATGTATTTTAATCTAAATGACAGACATTTAGATGAAATAACTTTATATGGCTGTTGGAGGAATTATGAAAAACATGGTCATCCTTGTATTAGTGGCAGAAGTCAAAGCTTTATTTTTTTGTTTTCTTCCAATAGATTTCTGACAAAAACTTAAAAATTAATTTTGTCATTCCTTTTTACATTGTATATTATACTGTATCTACTAGTCAATGATTATTTTACAAGATGAGAAATCATAATCATTAAAAGCAATCTTTGTTGTATAAATAATTAATAAAGATAGCTTGTTATCAATTCATTTTACCTAAGTTCTACTTAAACTACTTTCAATAGTTTCATAAGCAACCTGCACAGGAATCCAATATGGTAAACACCATGAGGCCTGATAGTTCTAATTGGTTCCAAAGTTACTTTTAAACTTGCAAGGATGGATTTGAAGATGTGGACCTTGTGCAATATGTTATAATGTTTAGATTTTACATCAAAGCTGATTATATTGTTGGTTAGATTAGCTCCAAAATAGGAAGTTACATAGGCAAACTTTAACTTATTTCAGTATATTACAAATCAATGTATTTGAAAATATTTTATTATATGAACATATTTTCATAGAATAGTATATAGGTTTGCATTATGATTATTTTTCTGTTAATTTTATCAACACAAAGAAACTACCTTTTCTGGGAGGAAAAAATAGTGCTTTAAACAACAGGCTAGTGGTTTTACTTAAATGTGGCAAAGTACACTAAATTATCATCCAATGGCCAATTTTCAAACCCTTTGAGGTTCCCAAAGAGCTCAGGAATAAATACCATTATATGAGTACAAATCATTGTCCTGGCTCATGTATTATGTAGCATGAGAGAATAATATCTGTGTCAAACATAAGTGTGATCCAGGTTAACCCAGGAAGTCTTTTTAACTGTTCCACACATGGCCAACTCATCATCAAGCCAGAAAAACTTGGATTAATGTTTGCTGCTGTTGACTGGCTGTGAGTCTTTGGCATGTGGTACTCCACGCATTGTTATTGAAGGTTTGTGCTGAGTAGGATGTGTAGAATGGGATGAGGGAAATTATGGTTTGTGCATTGCAAGTGGAAATTCCAAGTCTAAAACAAAGTATTTACATTTTGCAAGGTGATCGCAATGAAGAGGAAATCTTGATACTTTTCACATATACTTCTTAAAATATATACTTCAACTTATACTTGGAATTTGTATGTATTTATGGATATAATTACATTTCAATATACACATAAATGTGTAATACACGATCATGAGTTTGACATATCCATAACCTCAGTTACCATTTTCTTAGGTTGAGAGCATTCTTTATCCTCTCTGCTAACTGTTTTAAAACATGATTAATGGTGTCGACCAATGTCCTATTTGGGGGCACAGCCCTGAATTTAGAAAAGACCAATTTCTGGAAATTTCCTACCCATAGTGGGCAAACAGCTTCTAAGAGCAGAGCCTGAGAGCTGGGAGAGCTAACTCCTGTTACCCTCATCCCAGGAGTGGGCTACCTGCCTACGGAAAAAGGAAACTGAGGAGAAGTTTAGTGTAAACAATTGTTAAACATGGTCTATGTGCTCTCACTGCTGCTCTGATGTTACTGAAGCTGTGGCCTCTGCCCTCTTTCATACAGGTATTTTGGTTATTTTTATTGAACAGACAAAAACAAGTAACGTGAAAAATTAGTACATTGCATGAGCAATGGTTTAAGAACTTTTGACTTTGGATAATCATTAAACATTTGCTAAAACAAGGGTTTTAGCATTATGACCTGTTTACTCTGCAGATCCAGAACACACATATATACTGTGTTCAGAAGAGCTCTCACATTAAACCCACCTCTTGATTTCAAAAAATCTGTGGGCTCACAGATACTGACTTTGGTGTCTTCACCTCTATGTCTGCCACTTCTGACACTTGTAGCTTCTGAATCAAGAGTCCAACCAGGCCTCTAAGAAAAAGAACAGAGCATCTGTTAATATCAGCCAGCATCTCTAGACAGTGCTTGTCAATACTGTGCTTTTCAGGCCAAAGATGCACCAAGGCAGAAGAAACTTGGTTGCATTACTTTGAGGCAGATTACATAGTAGTAAATAAACTGTAAAGCAAGTTACAAGTAAGGACTTTAGCATCTCACAGTAATAATATCACAAATGCCACTTGTCTTATATCTAAAAATATTCTCATAGCTATTTCCCATAATTAGTTCATTTTCATATTTTATTCCCCCAGTTTGTTCTTATAGTTCATCCCCACAAACCAGGTATTATGTGAGTTATAAAATATTCAATAGTATGTTTCTATGTAACTCTACCCTCATCTGCATACCCTCCTGTGATAGTAACCACTAATTTATTCTAAAATTATATAAATCCAAAATTTTACTTCTATGTATAAAAGTAAATATGGAATATGCTTGATTTACTTCACCTAATGTAATACCTTCTGATTTAATCTATATTGTTAATGCTATAATTCTGTTTTTATCCCTAAACATTACATATATGTATAATCTTTCTCTGATGATGCACTTCTAGGTTGACTTTATTTTTGACTGTTGTGAAAATGCTGCAATAAATAGGACAGTCCAGGTTCCTTGAACTTATAAAAAGTAATGTTCTCATTGATATAAACTCTTCAGTGGATACAGTAGGGGTTGTTTTTCTCTTAAGGAAATTCTGTAGTATCTTCACAGTGGCTGCAAAAATTAAATTCCTGCCAATACTCCATGATAGTTTCCATTTACGAAGTCCTTGACAGATTTCGTCATTTTTTATTATTTTCATAATAGCCATTTCAGTTAAACATTATATTTATTTATGATTTTGAATTGAATAATATTGAGTATCTTTCAATATCTCTAGAGATGTTTTTACATGCTTTGAGAAATGTTGTATGTTCATTTTTGGTTTGATTGTTTCTTTTTAGTATAAGTTATTTGGTATCTTTATATGTGCTGCAATTAAACAAAATATAGATAAATAGGATTTTTTTTAGGTATCACCTCACTCTAGCCCAAGCCTGCATGGAATTCACTATGTGGTTTCAGGCTGGCCTTGAACTCATGGCTATACTCTTACAAATTAACTCTGAATAAAGGTACCAATGCATAATGACTCCATACAAAGTCTATACTTAATAAAATGTCAAATACATTTGAATTTGGGGAAAATATGAAGTTGCAGTAACAATAAGCTCCTACTTGTGACTTAAATTTGGGAAAAATGAACCAAGAGTATGAAGATATATAAATTGAGAAAATAATTAATATATAACTTATTTGAGGAGAAAAAATGATACTGCCTTCTTTTAGAAAGAATGCTTGGTTTCATATTATTATAAAAATAAATGATATGAAAAATAAAGAATGTATTGTAAGGACACATCCATAAGTCACAATTTATGCAAAATAAAAATCATGCATTGAAGAAATGACAGCTACACAATTTCAAAGTCAAGTTGTTAATGCAATTTTTCTCCAGGCTTATTTTTATTTGCCTTCTTTTCTTATTAAAGAAGTTGTTCAAATGCATATAATTATTATTTAATGGAAAAACATCTTCTAAACTTCAAAGCTCACTCCACACCCCAGGACTCCCTGAGTTCCAAATGCAGTCATTAACAAAGGTTGATGATAGTCGTGCAAACTCTTCATGTTTTCAACCAGGTGAGCTTTCTGAAGTCTGACTAATGGTGTGCTCAACTATCAAGTGAGCAATCTCACCTACCAGTCCTTCTGATCTTGTCTCTTCTGATCTTACCAAATGTAAGGTTTTGTTCCTAAATCTATATTCCCTTTAAAGTTAATTTCAAACAACTATCTTCAAGTCATGCTTATGCCCGAGGTTCTTTTTCTGTACGATGAAATCTTAATCATCTGGAACAGAGAAGAGTTTGGAAAATGCTAAAAAACAGTATCAAATACTAAAACTAACAATGATACACTAAAATCTTCATTTTAAGATCTTTGGAAACCTAATTTGAAGTTTTTGGTCTCATGTTTTTAATTTCCACTGACACTTCATTTTTATGGTAGTTTTGACACAATTGTGTTTTTCATTTGATCAAAACTTAAAGTAAACTTTGGTCAAAGTTATTTATGGTACTTAAATTAATATTATTATTTATTTGATCTGAATAGTTTTGTGATGGCTATATAAGTGATGTAATCAAAAGTCCTAATATAGAAAAAGGAACCCTCATTCACTGCTGTTGGGAAGGAAAACTTGTACAACCATGATGAAAAGCCTTGTGGGAGACTACTGAACAGGATGGACATAGAGCTACAAATGGACCCAGCTATCCCTCTACTGGGCATCTACCCTCAAGATTTCACGCCTCAGCACATAGACATTTGCTCAAACATGTTTATATCAGCTGAATTCATAGAAGCTAAATATTGGAGCTGGGCGTGGTGGCGCAAGCCTTTAATCCCAGCATTCAGGAGGCAGAGGCAGGAGACTCACTGTGAGTTCAAGGCCACCCTGAGACTACATAGTGAATTCCAGGTTAGCCTGGGCTAGAGTGAGACCCTACCTCAAAAAAAAAACAAATAAACAAAAAATAATTGGAATCAACCCAAATGTCCATCACTAGACAAACATATCAAAATTGTGGTATATTTACACTAGGGAATTCTACTCAGCTGAAATGAAAAATGATAAAATGAATTTAAAGAAAAGTGGACACACTTCCACAAAAAATCAAAAATAATAATAACTTCATTCATGTATTATTTTATTTTGTGCTCTTTTTGAATTCACTAACATTGTTATTTTATGGCCTTACTGATCTAAGCATGAGAGCAAATACATAGATATGTGATAACTTTTAGATTTACAATACCTAGATCATTTTTTTGATTTTTTGTGATAATTCTACCTACTACTATTTTAATATAGATCCTAATAATCAAGAAAATAAGATACAGGCTTTCATTTTAATCTGGTAAGGAGCATATGAATGTTGCATGCCAAAATAAATGACTAGAGTCATTTCCTTGTGAGTGTTGTTGTGTAAAATATGATTCAATGTATAAGCAATATCATTTCAGTAGGTTGTTTCATTCCAATACGAATATAATAGGAAAAATTCACATAGACCATTTATTAGAAGTTAGCTTGCTAAGGGGCTGAAGAGATGGCTTAGTGGTTAAGGCGTTTGCCTGCAATGCAGAAGGACCAGAGTTCAATTCCCCATTGCCCATATAAAGTCAGATGCGCAAAAAGGTGTCTGGAGGCCCTGGTGTGCCCATTCTCTCTCTCTCTCTCTCTCTCTCTCTCTCTCTCTCTCTCTCTCTCTCTCTCTCTCTCTCTCTCTCTCTCTCTCAAATAAATAAATAAAATATTTAAAATAATAAAAAAGAAGTTAGCTTGCTAAATATACAGCTTAAGTTTCAAATAATGACATTTTAAAGATAATATCATCAAATAACCACTGGTAAGTAATTTTTCTATTTTTTTTCAGTTTTGGCACATCAAGGCAAATGTATTAATTCAACTGGAATAAATAATCTTATGTAATAAAGCTACATATAAAATTTCCATAGGAAAATAAAGATTGCACTAAAGTATATATGAGCATGGCCTATATTTCAGATAATAGAAGGAAAGACACCAGTTTCAGAAAAACACACATGCAAACACTGGAACTTTCATAGCAGGTTCTTAGAGGTTCATCAAAGAAACATAAAAGAAAAAACAAGTTCTCATGGATACATGGTGAATTTAATGAAAATATTGCTCTCCTCTTTGATTTTTTTCACAGAAAATGCCAATACTAGAAGCAATAGACCACTGCTTCCCTTACTCTGACAAGGGCTTATGACCAAATGCTCTCATCCTTAGTAATGTGTCCACCTGATACACGTTTCTTCTGAAAAAGGAATGGAATTTCAATAACAGCATCACACCTGCTAAAATCAAGTTTATAAATGCCATTTTGTCCTTTCATAAACAGATGTAAAAGCTGATAAAATATTTTTTCAAAATCATAACTTTCTGAAACATTACTTGAAATCATGAACTACTGGAACATTCCTTTCTTGCTTTAAAGGTTTAAGCAATTTTTTTGGTACATAATAAAACATCCTTGATTTTAATTCCTGTACTGGATTTTAGATGAAGGCTACCAAAGATATTAAATATGCGTGTATATATCATCTGGAAATTTTAGTTTCCAAGTAAAATAGGACCTTGGTTTGAGTAAGCATCTTAGGCGTTACAAGAAAGAGTTTTTTAAAAAAATATATTTTTTTACCTTGTGGGTTTGGTAAATGTGGGTCCTGGGGAATTGAACCTGGAGCCTTAGGCACTAGAGTCAAGTGCCTTAACAGCTAAGCCATCTCTCCAGCCCACAAGAAAGACTTTAAACTGTATTCTCCTAGTAATGGTGATTCACATATTGAATTTCAGTACTCGGAGGCAGAGCTAGGAAGATAGCAAAGGGTTCTAGGTCACCCTGACATGACATAGTGAATTCCAGGTCAAGCTGGACTAGAGAAAAAAAAATACAGGACTTGGCTGATTAACACTATCAAACCACTGTTTTCCTTAAAATATATCTAAATCATAATATTTCACTAAATTTTACATCAATCTGTGTCAAATCAATATCCTCCTTTTTCAGAAGAGAGAAATGCTCTGGTTAGTTAGAGATACTGCCTAGCTGTAGAAATCAAGAAAATCTACCAAATAAATGAGTCAGTAGGCACAGTCATTACAAAATGTGTTTTATCCTTGTAGCTACATCATTATCCTAATATTTAAAGACATTTCTATGTATTTCCACTTGTAGCTCTATGTCCATTCTGTTGATGACTCTCCACAGTGCTTTCAAAAGCGGTTGAACAGCTTGCAATCCCACCAGCAGTGAATGAGGGTTCCATTTTCCCCACATCCTCACCAGCAATTATTGATGTTGGTTTTCTTTATGATTGCCATTCTGACTAGAGTAAGGTGGGATCTCATTGTGGTTTTTATTTGCATCTTCCTGATGCTTAAGTATGCTGAGCACTTTCTCATGGGAGTAAAGGCCATATGTGTTTCTTCCTCTTTGAATTCTCTTTTGAGATCAATGCCCCACTTTTTAAGGGAGCTGTTTGAGATTTTGTTATTGATTTTTTTGAGTTCTCTGTAGGTTCTGGAAATTAGGCCTCTGTCTGAGTTGTAGCTGGCAAAAATCAGCTCCCAGTTTGAAGGGGGTCTATTGGCTCTGACCCACAAGATGTCAACAACAGCTGGAGCAAACAGAGACCACTGGCATGGAACACAGCCTGTTGCCATGAGTAGGCTGACCAAACTTCCTACTGGGAGAGAACAGCCAACCAGGAATGGATCGCTTGTGCAATGGAGGAGCCAAAGCCTGGGGGAGGCAATCAACAGCTTTTAAATTTGGCCAAATATTCCACTCAGTGATGGGGAGCCCTAAACTGTACCTGGGGATTTAGGGCGATATGCACTGTGAGCCAAACTCTGGGGCCCCCAGGGAGAGATGCACTATGCAAGCGATAGAAGGAGAGCCTAAAAAACAAGAATCTAGCTAATTAAGAAATGTGTATCTCAGTTAACCTATACTGATCTCACTCTCCAATGGAGATTCTGTTTGTATCTTTCAGAATGCTGCGAGAGAGAGGTGGCTCATCCAACCCTAAGGATGAACCACAGGGCAATGGCTGACATCCTGGCAAGAGATGAGTCACCGAGACATAACGAGGAGGATCCATATGGAACGCCACAGAGAATGATGGGATGAACAAGTGACCCATAGCCACAGCCAATCAGTCAACACAGGATAAGCCAGTGAGACAGACACCAATGTTTTTTGACACAACCTAAAACAGTAGTAGAGAGACCCCTAAGTTCTCAACAAAAAAAAGCAGCCTTAATACTCACCCACCATGACTCAGGGAACTGAATGGAAGAGGGGGCAGAAAGACTATGAGAGCCATGGTGGAGGAGAATATCCACAGACATGCCCCCCCCCCCCTTAGTAACAACATACTAGTGCTGAAGGAACCGGGCTGACTCCTAGGCTATACATGGTCCCCAGCCCCAAGGACTATTCCAGACTGCCTACAGAGGAGGATATCCAGCTGACTGGGAATGGGGAACTGGGGATAACAAGTCATTGTTTGCCCATTAAATATTATAACTCATTATGGACAATTAAAAAAAGACATTTCTAAAGTTTTGTTACTCTTTGCATACACATACTACATATGTATTGAGATCTTCAATGTGTTTGACTTACTGCTGATATTTATGCCTGAAAGTTTTCTAATTTGTTTTTACATTGGAATTTAACATTCCATCAATACATGAATTATTTTCTAAATTCAACTCAATAATAATATTTTATGAGTTAGTAATGTATAGTGATATCTCTTTGAATTCAAATTATTTAAAAATATCATTTTAGTGGAAGTTGTGTATATGGACCCACACAAGTAAGTAGATTTGTAATGAAATGTTTTCTTCTTTATATACAATTTCCACAGAGTATTTTATGCCTCCAGTCATATATATTGAATAAGTAATAGGTTCAAATATTGTAGTAAAATTTAATGAATATTTTTATATTGCAAGGAGGTTTCCTGAAGCCTCTGTTTTTTCTCCTAGTTCCATTTATCATTGCTGACAAGTGAAGCTATAAAAAAGCCTGCACTCCTTTCTCTGGAGGATCTTGTAAATATACAATGTAAAGTGGAATATTTCTTTACATTAGTATTGCCATCCTTTCAGTGCATCTGGAGATTTTAGGGATACAATTTTTATTGTCTTAAGATAGGTGCAATCTAGAGAAAATTTATGTAATTTACCTAAATTGTGTCATAAAGAACTGAGAAAACAAGCCCTCCAACAAACATTAGGCATAATATTCAGAGAACAGTGTGTACTCTGAGGAAACCATCATTTTGGTCTACCAGTGTAGGTTAAACTTATGAATCTTCTGGATAATTTTAAACATTTTGTTCCAGTGTCTCCTTAGAACACACACTATGCCATGGAATTTGGTTAGTTTCACAAGGAAATGTACAATCCACTTACAGGCCTATAGGAATACATTTTCAGTTTCATACATCTGTGTGTAATAACCTGATGTTTTAGAGAGTTTAATGACTTTTCAAAGTGATAAAAAACTGATTTTAAACTATATTTCAAACATATTTTACCATTTAACTTTGACCATTCCTTAGATCAAGTAAAACACTGTACAGTCTGTTCTCATTACCATAATGTTTGCTAATTTTCATAAAAGGCTTCCTAATCATAATTGTTTAATTAGTGATCTTAAAGAAAAATTTGACCCCTACACTATGCCTACATCTTGCTAGTCCACTTATGGCTTTTGAATAGAAGAAAATCTGCTGTATCAGCTTAGTGTATAGGCTGACCCTATATACAGGTTAGATTATTCATGAAAAAAGGTGCATTAGGCCTCTAAAGTAAAATAAAACCCTGTATTTGGAGATAGAAAGAAGGCATTGTTGGTAAAGTGCTTGCCATGCAAATCTGATAACCTGAGATCAAATTCATTGTAAAGGCTGAGCACACCTGAAATACCAGTGCTAGAGATGCAGAAACAAGAGAATCCTTCCTTGCTGGTTTTCTTGTCTATACATATTGGCTAACTCAAATATCTGTAGGAGCCCCTTTCTCAGTAATATGGTGGATTATTAAGAAAGACACTTACTATTGAACTCTTATTTACACACAAACATACAGAATGCACACCTTCCACATGCACATGCCAAATAAATAAAACCTATGTGTAATCCTCATTTCAATTAATATCTAGTAAGCAAGATAATAAATTGAAATTTACTATGTATACTTTTACTATTTTGCAGGTATTGGCATAATAATAAAATCATGCATTATTGTTAGGGAGACGGAAATAAAAAAGAATGTGAAGGGTAAAGAGACATAGAGGAAGTGAGGGAGGGAAGGAATGCTATACATGGGGATATACATCATAGAGCACTGAGTCTATTAACTAAAACTTGACATAGTGTTAGAATATCCAGAGAAGTTGCAGGAGTCACAGTAGATAGAAAAGAGAAGCAGGATCATAGGAACAGGTTGGAGGGGTAGAATAATTCACTACCATAAGTAGTACCTAGTAATATGTTGAAAATGATCTGGAAATTATATTTAAATGCTAAGTTGAGAATTTATTCAAAATTCAACGGGGAATGTAATTTGTATCTGGGGTTATATCCAAATAAAACTGTTCACAGTGTATTAATATTCCTATTATAACTTCAATTGATCTTTAAACTACAAGCCTATTTGAGCTAAAAAATTATGAGTTCTAATTTAGATATCTCAATATTCACTAATGTTATGTAAATACCCAATTTTTTCCTATATCTGCATCAAAGGAGCTGTTATTCTCAACTTGATTCTGTTTCTATATTAAATGCAATTTATTTACATTGAACATAGGAGTTTTCTTACTATGATATTTTGATTATAATTGATTATAGTCATATAATTATTAAAACACATACATGTGAACTATGGAGACATTCTTACTTTCTAGATTAGTGATGTAACATTAACATAAAGTATATTCCATTCTCTACTACAAACTCATATATGATTATTGAATTTTATCATTGTGTTTTACAAATATACAATGCCATTATGTTGTGGAGAATTTGAAATTAGAAGGTCAAGGCACCATCGAGCAACAGAGACATCATCCTTATCTTGTAAAGGAATAATTGATGAGAAATCCTTATAATGTATCCCATAATAAAACATTTCCACAGATTTCTTATGATCCCATAAGTCTTCTTTTTACAGCACTAGAAATGCACTATATTTTCCAGGATGAATTAAAAACAAAATATTCTTGGAATATTTGAAGATATGGTTTAATTCCTACAGTGCAGGAAGAATTTACTTCCTGACAAGAATAATAGAAATAATGTCTTCAGAGGTTGAACACGTTTATTGGCATCCCTCTGAAGAGATTAATTTCTCTTGGTTTGTGACATGGGAAGTTCTGAGTTGATTGAGCTCCAGGCAGAATGATGGAGTTTGTTTCCAGTTTTAAAAAGTGTTGAACATAGAATACTGTAACAAGTTTATTCTTTCATAATGAAGGATATTACATGAAAATAAAATGCATTCTTAATTCAAGAAATGGGGGAAACATGTTAATTGTTTAGGAGGGGAATGGTCCTCATTATTTTAATGTCAGAGATTATGAACAGAGATTCTAAAGAGTGACAGATATCTCAGTACTAGACCTTGGGAAAAATGGATCAAAATAGATATTTCAATATGAGAAAAGGAATTCAGAGAATGTGACTTGTAAGTAATGTACAACTATGACATGATATAAAATGAAGGTTTAAGTATAAGTCATTCAAAATACAAACTAGAAATGTAGGAATAGATTCCAAGTCTTCAGCCATGGATTCAAATCAATTATTTATGATTGCTATGCTGTGCAAATCAATTCCTGTTCTGTTTTTGCTAGCAAAGGGAAGGTGCATGGCTTGTATCCTTCCAGATATTGAGAGAAATTGATTTGTGCTCACTAAAGGTAACACTAATTTGAGTCTATATTTATGGAAAGTCTGTTTATAAAAACAAAAAAAGGCAAAAATGAGGTGTGGCAGGGAAATATACCAGGAATGTTATCTACTTTAAATCTCCATTCTTAATATATATTTAGGCTTGAAAACTCATCTATAGTTATATGACTTTTGCCCTAATAGTGAAATATATAAACACAGTTTAAAAGAATGTTGACTAAAAACAATGGATTCAAAGGATACCTGAAAGGAAGCAATTATAAATTTCTGCAATGAGACTTGACCTTTGATAAAAATGAGTTGATTTTAAGAATGAATGGTGGCTTTGACATCAACTGTGGCTTTTCCTCAATACAGCCACTGTCAGTGACAGATATTTGCACAAGTAGCATACCTGAAGCATGGAAATTGGTAAGGCTTCTATGTAGAGCCACACATGACTGACTGCTATAAATTCACTGCAATATGACTTCAGACCTGAGCCTTTAGACAGTTTACTTTTTGAGTGTTCACTATAGTTATTTTAGAGTCTACCTTGACCTTCTCTGCTAATCCATATATCTTCCTATGATGTAGTTGTCGGAGAGTCATCATCAAATTCTTTAAAACATAAAACATGTATATAGATTGACAAAATACATTTATTTCCTCCTAATTTTAACTGGTGGACTCTAAAATCTAAGATACACAAAGTGGATGGCAAAACACTGTGATACTGAATTATTTTTCTAATTTTATTTAAAATTAAGGGGACATTTTGATATTCATTGGTTAAGAAAAGATAATATAATTAAGAATTCCAGTGAACTTTGATTATCTTTTAGAACACTATATATTTAACATTGGTATTGTGTTGACTTTGATTATCAACTTGAATCCTGATTTTAAAAACACCTGAATTTTCATTTTAACTACAGTATAAAAAGGTTATTTTATAAAGTGGTTTTCATTATAAAGCTCATAATCTATCGTCTTTCATTCTCCCTTCCACCCTTCTGTCTTTTGGTTTATTTATTTTTCTTGTTTTCTATAAGAAATATTTATATGATCTTGGCTTCTCCTAAACTAGCAATAATAGTCAAATTAAATCTTTTTCTCATACCCGCTCTTCCAAATGCTGTTCTTGTTTCAACACCACAGACAAATATCTTTCTGCTGGAATTCCAGAAGATGCTTAGAGATGAACACTACAATGAAACTTTATATATGTAAACTTTATATATGGAATTCATAATCAACTAGATCATAAATGACCCATGTCAGCCCTAAGGATCAAAGTGTACCTAGTGAGGACTCTGAGGCAGGACATACAATAAATAGGCAGAAAGTAAAATGCTTCCAGAATGGCCTGACATCAGGGTGCCTTGTTACCTGAGACTTTAGTTCAGATCAAATTATTGCTCTCAGAGTTAGATTTTAAGGGGAATTTCTTGGCTGGATAGTTTCAAATAGCTTTGTAGGTGTATTACATCACTTTGTGGTCCTCAAGAGTGAGGAAGCCATCCGGGAAGCTCTGTGTGGTAATGCAGGAGCTGAGGCCATCTCCTTCTGTGCACAATCAGCAGTGTCTGGTGTGTGCAGAGGCTCAGCTGTGATTGGACAATACTGCAGTCACATCTGTGTGGGGAAGAGGCACCAGCAGTTTTTCGTCTGGAAAAGAGCGCAATTCCATGTGCAGTTTGACAGCTCTCATGTCCTTCCCTTCTGGGCATGTGCTGGATTCTTTCTTGTGGTGCTGAGGTTAATTGTCTATTTAGTAAATAAACTTGTGTGTGTTCAATAGTACCCTGCTATTTTTCTGAACTTCCAATGAAGATTCTTACACAAAACAAAGAGAAAAATGATTTTTACCAATGATATTTACACAATGGACTCCAAAAACATACATAATTTTTGAGAATTAACCAAATCCTGAAGTCTAAAAGATTTCCAAGTGGGTTAGGGGAACTTTGCGTCTTTAGGAATTAGTGGATGACTATTGAAAGCCTTTGAGAGACCTCAGTGAGAAGAACACTGTATCAATAAAAGATCAGAAGACTGAAGAAAGAGCCTGAACCACCATATATTAAAAATAAAAAGTGCCTTTTGGGGAATCCTGAACCCTGATGGCAATGCACTCCAGAGAGGAGATGTGCAGGCAGTGCTGGGCACATAAGTGAAATAAGCAAGGTTGATCCACCTACCAAGAACATCTTGGCTTTCAGAAAGGGGAAAATCTATCCCCAAGTTCTGTATTTAGCTTTGGATACAGTCTCAACTGAGAAGCTTATAGAAACAATCCTTTGTGGCTTTTTCTCAGCTGCCACCCCTCCCACAGCCTCTGTTAGAGTCTTTTAAGTAAATCCCCGTGGATTTTGCTATTACCTAGAAAAAGTGTTTTCCTTGGTATACCTCATGGTGCTTGTCAGGATTTGAGCTGGAGAGGGCCTAGTAACAATCATGGGAATTCCATCATCTGCGGTCCAACTAGTCTATCAAGAAATATAATCCTTCCTCTAAAATGGAGCGGTTCAACTTCAGTTGTCCTAAGAAGGAGGAAAACACTGTTGTCAAAACTGTCCCTTATTTACTCTCTGAATTTGTGCATCAACGTTCCCTGCACTCTAACTTTAAGGAAAGGCGTGGAAATGTATTGCTGCTTTCCATGTTTTCTAGAAAAGACTGTCTACATTTTGCACATGTAGAGCTTACTTTTCTACTCTGTGAAGGGTATGAGAGGTGCTGACCCCAGGCTCTTTGCTATATTATTTATAGAATTGAGAGAAACACATTAAGTGCACATTTTTTCTCATCAATATAAAATTTTGTCCTATTTTATTTATACTAATTTTACCTTTGATATATAGCTTTTATCAATAATAGCTGTCTTCCCTAACCTTAATTAATAAATATCAATAAATTTTGCATTGATTATCAAATGTAAACTATAAGATTCCTCTTTAATACTTACTTGATTACTGATCTTTAGTACCTACCATCATTTAAATTGAAGTATTTACAACAAACCTCTGCTGCATAGCAGTTCAGAAAAAAACAAAACCAAGAGCAGTGGCTAATCACATATGTGCAGGGAAACACAAGTGTTTAGTGAAATGGTTTTATAGCAGCATTCTTCTACCTGGTTAATTTCATACATATAGTATTTATTAGTAGATGCCTGCTTTCATTATATGTTATGCAACAGTTATGGCAAATATAGTGGAAAGATTATATACACACTAGGCTGACCTTGAACTTGCTGTGTTCATCCTATATCTGTCTCGTAATACTAGGATTATAGGCCTGCAGTTTTCCTAGATTCTTCCAATTTGCATTCACAATTATGTACTTAGAATTCATTACATCAGAATTTGGACTCTATCTTAGAATTAATGGTGTATTATAATAGCTAGAAGAGTATAAATGCAATTCTAAATGCCTTAGTTATATGAAATTAGTCACACCTATTTAAATATTTGACAAGTCCATTGGATTACCTGAAGTTTTGTTAGGTTATGAATCAGTGAGATGCTTTTTTTTAAAGTTACAGCATAATTATACAGGAAGCTCGATTTTATTTTGAAAAATAACAGGCATAAAACAGTAAGAAGAAAAAAGTACATTGTTGATGAAAGTATTTATCATTGTGGGATAACAGCTATGAAGTATTTCCTGACAAAACAGTAACAAGGGATACAGTCACATACAAGAAACCAAGACAAAGCCAGAAGACATTTCTGAAGGCTTAGAAAGCTTCTAAGTTGTTCAAAGCAAAGGATGTTGTTGTGACTGCTGTTGTGACATATGAATTTTTCTACAGAACTGTTCTTAAGATGCAAACAAATTTTCCAGAAAGTTCTAGCTATGCTGAATAGAATATTTTGAAATTTACAAATATCTTTCCTTTGAAGAACTGTAATGGGTGAATTTAATCAAACAAGAAATGTTAATAAATATTCAATATTATTCAACATTTCAAACACATACAGTTAATGCTAAATATATAGAGGATATAAATATTATATAAATTACCTAGAAAAAGCAAATTGTTTACAAAATAATAAATTTTAAAAGTATCTTGACACTCAATTTTTAAAACATCAAATAAATTATATACTAAAAATTTTTTAAATGTGGATGGAAGTTTAATGGTTTGATTTTAGAATGATTACATTTTTTTTTTCCTGTCACCTCATTGAGGAGTTATGTACATCCAGTATCCATGGTAGTTCCTGATACATTACAAGGTATATATCCAATTAATAAAATAAGAATTCAGAGATATAAGGGATGTAGTTACTATTAGTACCAGCATGCGTCACCAGATAGACAATTGCAACACAAACATTTACATATTCATATTTTATATGAATATGAAATGACATCATCTAATAGGAAAGTAATTCGTACATTTTCTGTTGTATTATTTCTATACTATTGATATTAGAACACTATTGCTATTTTCATTAATTATTATTACAGATTTGGGGATTAAATAAGCCTTCTACTTTGTCTGGCTTTGTGTGGATACTGGGAATCTAATCTTTGGTACTCAGGTACTCGTGATCATGCAACAAGTACTCTATCCACTGAACTATATCACCTGCCCAGGGAATATTGTTGATGAGAGTATTTAATAACTTTTTATGTAAACTCACCAATTTTTCATTTCCATTAATAAAGTTATGGCTCACATATTTCACAAAAACCTATCAATGCTGTTCTGTAGATAAGGGAAAACTCTATCACTGGTGTTTTCCTTGGACTTCATCCAAGACTTTAGATCACTATCTAAGGCTTCATTAATTTATCCTTTGCTCTGGCCTAGAAATTACTCAGCAAGAGGGGCAGAATGAAAGCTTCATTAAAACACAGAGTTCTTTGCTGAATGCCAAGCTATAAATATTATATATATATATAATTTTCTAAATATTAGCCAAGATTGAAACCGATCATCAGGACAGTGTTTCATTTCTCAATTTTTCTCATTTTCTTCAGATTGCATCACACTGAAATAAAAAATGAACACATTGCTAAATATACATGGAAGTAAATCATTTATAAATGTCAGATAAAATTCAACATGACTGTCACAGTCAGCTTCACACTACTGGGATGAACTTCAAAACCAGGCTCAGTTTAGAGGAGCTAGGGATTTATTTGAAGCTTACAGCTCCAGCAGAAGTTCCATTGTGGCAGAAAAAGCTGACTCTCTCCCAGATTCAAGCAGAGAGAGAAAAAAAAACATTACAAACAAGTACAAAACTCCAGCAAGCAGCAGGGACTCAAGGCAGAGTTCAGACCTCTCTGCATACTTTTGGACCAGAAATCAGATTCACCCCCAAGCAACACTTTCATGATGGACCCCAGGATCTGTCCCCAGTGACACCTCTTCAAGCTAGGTGGGTGGAAGTCCACATTACAAGCTTTAATAACACTCCTGAGTCTATTAAGGGACATCCATTCAAATTACCACAATGATGAAACAGCATTGTGTCATATTGTACTTGGAAATTCTTTTTATGGTTTTATGGACATAAATTAAAATGGTCTTACTAACAATATTGTCTTGTACTTGAAGAATATATTTGCTTCAAGGACATTCAAATGACACCTGTATACAGTGATAATTCAAGGAGTTGCACATACATTGGTTCTAATGCTTTATCATTTTTTTGGTGAAATTTTTGGAGAATGAAGAAACTTGTAATATAGCAGCTCATGTAAATCTTTGCTTCTAAAACTTCTTTAATGATAATGAAGTTATTGTGTAGGTCTGATCAATTTAGTTATGTTAATGTCATTAAAAATTTAAAACTGCTATCATTAAGTCCTTCCTTGGGAAAAATTTTATCAAAACATACAGTAACATTTCGTAATCTAATCAAACACAAAATCTATTGTGGAATGAATGTATGCAAAATGAAAACACTAATATATAATGTCATGGCTGTTTTCAAAAGAAAAAAATGTAGAAAATCTTTTCCATTTTTAAAGCTGAATATATTTATCATTCTGGTCATTTTGATGGAGATTTTTAAAAAAAATATTTTATTTATTCATTTTCCAAGCAGAGAGGGAGAGAGAGACAGAGAGAGACAGAGAGAGAGAGAGAGAGAACCAGGGTCTGGCTTATGTGGGTACTATGTGAGTACTGGGGAATTGAACCTGGGGCCTTAGGCACTGGAGGCAAGTGCCTTAACTGCTGAGCCATCTCTCCAGTCCCTTGACAGATTTTTGAAGGAAAGATACAAAAAAAGTAATCAGTGTATATATTTGTACCTATAATATTATCAGTTTTATTAATAAAATCTTAGCCCTTGATATATTGATAGTAGTAAATTATTCCCATTTTTTTCATTTTTGTACTTTTTAAATTTTAGCTTTTATTGCATTTAAAGTTGATCATGGAAATGTCTCTAATATGTGAATACAATGATGTCTAAATTTTGTTGTGGAAAGAAAGATATGTGTATTAGATTTTCTTCTAAAGAAATAAACATTTTAACTAGGATTACTGAGAAAAGGAAACAGAAAAAGTCACAAGAACTGCAGATATAGGAGAGAGAAACCTAGTAATTGATTAGGTGTGAGGGGAAGTGATAAGGAAAATTCAAGGTCGATTTATAGGCTTTGAGACTGTGTTACTGAACTGCTTGAGATAGGAGAATAAAAGATCAAGAAAGAGTTGGTCTGGGGATAAAAAGTATGAGTTTACTTTTAGACATACTGAGTTTGATATCACTTTTATATCAAACTTAAGTGACATTCCCTAAGTTAGAAATATATTTAGGATATCAAGACATGTTCTTAAAGGAAGAATGAGATTGTGAGTTTAATACAGAGATCATAGAGGCCTTAAAGTGATAATCCTACCGAAAATGTTCTAAAATGCAGATATATGTAGAGAGAGCTGTGGATGAAAGATGCAAATTGAGAGAAACTAAGCATAGGCTACAAAGCTGGAAAGTTTATTTCCTTTCAGAGGTAACATCTGAACTGTTTTAGATAAAAGAGCTCTAGCCTGTTCAATTCAACACCTTCCAAAGTCCCAGATGACCTCACAACAAAGCTAGAGATAAGACAAATAGAACTTGCCTTTCTTTGCTTGTTATTGTAATGCACATTAATAAGTCTAACACAATGTCCCTCTCAGCCTGGGCTATGGTGAGACTCTACTTCAAAAATCAAATAAAAAAGTTACTAAATCAATTTATTGAAATGATCTAAACAATTAGTGTGTGATTCCCCCCTTTGGATACTATAAAATTATCGGTTGCATCATCTACTCCCCTTCATTGTGCATTTTATATAAGACTTCACTGAACAGCTGCCAAAACAGCTGAAAGGTTTTTTAATATTCTAGTACATCACTTTAAAATTTAAAAGCAAAATCACCAGGCCTGTTTAAAGACATAGCTTCATTTTCCCTTTTCCTGTATTTATCATAGTTTCTGAGATAGAGATGACCTTCCAAGACTCATTAATGGTGTGAAATTCATCCTTCTCAGATGTCATCTAGTTCAACTCTTATCTCTTTGTGCCAGACTCTACCACTGTGGGTTCCTATTTCCTATTGTACAATGGTTATGAAGACCCACCCAGCAGAAGAACCAGAATGTCTCCATGTTTGGACTCTGCATGCCAATTCTTTGTAACTGTTTCCCAAGAGTGACCCCCAAAACCCCTATCAATTATCATTTTCCTGTAATGATCCCAACTGCCTGTCTGGATTATTCCTTCCCTGAGGTGCCCCATGCTCTGAGGTAAAGCAAACTTTGCTTTAACCAAAGAATTCATAAATTAGCCAGGTTTGAGGTTCCTCCAACCAGGTTTCACAATGGAGAACCAAACCAGACAGCCTCTTAGATCCAAGTCTTAAACTCGGCAAGAAGATGGTCAGTTCATCAGGCCAGTGAAGTTCTCCAAGGGAGGTGGCTTCTGACATCTCAGGCTTTGCCCCATGAAGCCTGTCTCTGCTGTTGAGCTGAGTCTTCTTGCTCATTTCTTTTCCCACTTATTTCTAACATATGGTGCTAAACCCGGAGCAGGTGCTTGGAGAGGGGACCCTCTTGCAAGGTAGTGACAGGTTGTCCCAGGCTACCTGTCATAGAGAGGCCATTTGCCTTATTGCCCAGGGAGTCGGGTGGTGAGTGAGCCTCCATCAGTTTGTCTTCTTCAGAACCTAGGAGAGACAGTCCTGGCTCCCGTATCTTGTCCCCCAAGGACTGTCCTGGGAGCCTCTGGTCAGAAGCAATAGCCCGGGACACCTGTTTTCCTTGGGAACTCTCTTTCCTTCTCCAGGAGTTTTCTGGTCTTTGGCCTCAGAACAGGGATGCCTGATGATCAGACACTCCATGGTACTTCTCATCCTCCATGGCTCTCCAAATTTCCATAAGTCCTTTGCTGGACTTGCCAAGCTTACCTTTTGGATCCAAGAAGCTGTCTGTTTGGGTCCTCCATTGTGAAACCTGGATGCAGGAACCTCATACCTGTCTTCGTAGGCTTCATTCTTCCCCTTTTCCCCAGCCTTCAGACAGTGTTAGCTCCATTCTCTGGAGAGCCAGGTGACCTGGGCTCTGTCCCTCAGCGGGGTTTTGGCTCCACCGCTGTCTACCTGATTCATTTCCAGAACCAAACACAATCCTTCCCAGACATTCCCCTCATACCCTCCCCACTGGGGAGAGGTCCAGGACTTCCTTGCCCAACATCTGCTCCAAAACCTCAGTCCAAAAGGGGACATAAAGTCTAAGCAACTGATTTTTTTTTTCTTTTTAAGGTGCAGTTTGGCCACCATATAAATTGGACAATGATTCCTGCTGGCCTAAAAGGTCACATTTGACTTCCAAATTCCCAGCAAACTAAATCTTCATAAACCTGGACAGCTAGTGGCCAGAACTCCCCTCTATTCAGGCATTCTGCCTCTCTGATCACTAGCCCCTGTCAGCTCTAATCTCCTACCTGCTGGGGGAACAACCTTTACTTCAACCCACTCAAGAGTTGGTCACCCACCTAGCCTCAGCCAAGGAGATGACCACAGCCCTCCTTGACTCTGCTTCTGCAAATTGCCGATCTTCCTCTCTTTCTTACTCTCTCTCAAAGTGCAATCCTAAACTGGTGTCCTTTGCTTAACCTGCTTCTTTTCAAAGTGCAGCAGTAAAACTGGCCTTTGAGAATGGCCTCCAGCCCATTCTCCAGATTACACTGGTTTCTTCCTTTGGGTCTCTTGAGTTCTACCTTCAAGATTTCTAACATGAGTTGTTTTCCCAGAGAAATCTGCCTATGATCAAGAGCCTTATGGTAAGATGGAGATTCTGTTCTCCTGTGTGTGAACCTTCATTTACTACGGATTTATAGGCAGGCTTAAAGGTAATTACTATATCGACAGTTTTCTTTGCCCATGGTAACATTAAAATGAATAGAGTCACTACCTTCTAACCAGAGGTTTGAAAGTAAATAGACATATAAAAGATATAGTATGTACTAGTAAATTAAAAGAATTATAAAAAGGTTATTAAATTTCTGATTAAAATATTTGAGAATTAAGCAAATATAACAATTAATTTATTTAATGTTTTCGATTTTCCAAGGTCAAAAAATCAAGTTAAAAAAAGTAAATATGATTTTACCCTTAATATTTACAAATTGCATGTTTCTGCTACAATAAATCTCACAGATATTATTCTATTTTTACAAATACAAAACGGTTTACAATCATTTCATATTAAATATGATACAACTTTTAATTAAGTTACATCCAAATGCTAAATTTGTATGTTTTCCATATGTTAAATCTTTTATTTTATTTGATAAAACATCTGTTTACAACAATATATTTCTTAAAGATTTTACTCATGCATGCTTTCCCATTGGGCAAACTTTGATGAAATCTTACTCTTAAATTAAAAAAAAAACTAGACCTACTTAAATAAAATTTCATTGTGCCTATAAAGAGTGATAAAAATAAGTTATTGTGATTAATCAAATGCACTTTTATTAGTTCTAAATTTATGATCTTTTTATCTCTGTAACAAGTAAAAATTACAAGCTATCTATTAACAAGACTTATAAAGTCTAAATTTCAAAATTAGTTAATTCCTTAATCTCTAATATGCTTAAATTTAAAATTGTTCAAGATATTTCAAATATTGTTTTAATTCCAGTTTGTTATGTTTCCTATTTAACCTAAGCCAAATCTTCATATTTCCAGAAGTTTCAATTCTCTATTCAAGTTAACAATTCCTTCTCCCTTACTTTTATAGACATCTCTTCTTTTTTCTTTACCTACAATCCATGTTACTATTTTCAACCTTAGATAAAATACTCATGTAACATGTGTAAATGCCATGTTATATACAAGAAAATTTATATAGAGATATATAATGATCAGACTATAAAGGCTAATATACTTAATATGATTTAGAAGTTTCTAAGTATAACAAAACTCCTGCAAAACTGCCTCCCTGGATGTCCAGCATCCTCTGGAACAGACTCCAAGAGAAAGCCTTTTAAGCACATGCCAATTCTGGAATTTATAAAATGTGCAAAGTTTTCTTTGGTAAATGGAGAAGCAAAGCCTAAAGTTCACAGAAGCCGTGCCTGAAAAATTCAAGGATGGACTGCAACAATATGAAAAAGTTAATGTTAACATTCCAGAACCAAAATCATTAGCCTTTTGATATAGCCAGTTTAACATTTTTCTGTGCATGACTTGACATCTCTGTGACCAGCTGACACCTGTTGCTCTGGGTCGTTGTTCTTATAGACAAATTCCTATTAAACCAGACCTATACATGAGATCATGTTTATTTCCTCCAAGATAAAACTTATTCTCTTCTCCGACAGGGCACCCTCATATTTATTGTTTTATTTTTCTGCTTTCAGTGTCATGAGCCAATCTTTTATTTGCTTATTTACACACTTTGTTACAATAACTTCAATTCCAAATGGTTTCTGAAGTATGTGTTGCTACCTGACATTCTGAGGCTGCCTCCCAGTATATTTCTAACTTCCAGAGCCATCTCTTGAGACAATATCAAATATGTGTTCTGCTTTAGTCCCACTGAGCCAGGCTTCCTTCTTAACCCCCATGACCAGAACTGTGTGACTGGAAATGCTCCCTATCCCGATATTCTGTACAATGACAGGTGGGAATGTGAGAACAAGAATGTCTCCATTTTGGGACTCTGACTGTCAATTCACTGCAACTTTTTCTCAAATGTGACTCAGACCTTTCCTGGAATAGTCCAAAGTATCTGTCTGATTATCACTTTCCTGAGGTGGCTTAAGCCTGGGGCGAGGGGAAATACCCTTCAATGAAGAATTCTTATGATCCCAGAGCCCCAGAAGTGTCCCCTAGTCGGAAAGGGAAGTAGCTTCTGACAGGCATGTCAGGTTGCTCCTCGGGCCAGTCTGAGCTGTTTAGCCCAGTCTTCTCATTTTAATTTATTTTCTCTATTTTTTTCTTTTCTAACACCATCACTTAATGTGCAAATAGACATCTTGTCAAATTTGTTTCTAGTTTATATACTTGCCTTAATTCATGTGGACATATGAAAAAAAATCTGGTCATTGTTGTCCTTATTTATAATTTAGCTTCCATCAACATGGTGCATCTTGACACTAGACATTATTTATCTGTCATCCGTGTTTATCACCAGTCATCTTTCCACTATCACCTCCCCTAACGATAAAACAGGTCCTCATTGAAACACACAAAATATGGTTCCTACTTTGGCAGATAAATAGTATGTATTCTTTTATATTACTGATAATAAATACTAAAATGATATTATTTTTTAGCCTTATAGTCCCAGTAACCACAGTCTTAAGGAGGTATTAGTCTATCCCACGATAGCTTCACTGAGATCCTCAAATGTTAGCATAAGAATCTCCTGCATTTCCAGCTTTAAACTCAATCCTTGTAATACTTCATTGAAAATATAAGTAGTGTATCTGTGATCTACGCTATTTCATCCTATTCTTATGATTTCATAGTTCATTAGTCATTAGTCCCTAATAATTTATAAATGATTATGTTCCCATTTAACCTTGTTTGGGGGGAGAAGAAATATAGTCTATTCACCCTTTATTCTCTGCCTTCATATTTCCATATAAATATTTCTGTTAAAATAGGTTATCACATAGTTCATTTCTCTCTCTCTTTCTCTTTCTCTCTCTCATAGGCAATATGTTTGAGAATAGAAAACTACATTTTACTGTACTTGAATTGTCTTTGACTTATATAAGTATTATCCCAGGTTTCATTCATTCATTGAATAATGGGTAAAAAGAAAAAAAATATCAGAGAGCTTGGGTTCCTCAAATCAATGGGAAAAAATATCACACAAATATTCTTTGAAATAAACTGGCCTTTAGAAGGTCTCTAAAATCATACCAAAATTTTCATTTTGATTATATCTGCAAAAATGATCATTTTTACAAGCCAAATTTTAGAAAATCAATTAAATCTACAACTTATGTGTCTAGATCTTGGAGTTACTGTTTGTTTTATATCCACTGATATCTTTACTATTTATATTATTTTTCAAAATGATGAATTTCAGAGGTCAAGAGGAAATATGAAAATACCATTATTCTACATTATTTTACAACATAATAATACATGATTCTCTCAATATGCTTTTTATTATTTAAATACTTAGCTTTTCTTGAATGCACATGTAGAACAATTTCTGGATAACCCAGAACAGATGAGATGACTATAAATGTCATAGAATAGAATTACAGCGTCAGGGTTAAGCTTCTATTAATAAAGACCAATTTTGACCACTGTGGGAAAAAATAGCATTCTTTGTATTAAAATTTGAATGGGAAACAGGAAATAAGAGGTTTATTTATACTGTAGATATATTTTCAGAGGGAGAATAAAGCTTCTTTTATTATAACTAGATACAAACTGATTCTAAGGATTAATGCTTATTATTAACTTGAAATGCCCCAAGACAAAATCATACAAAGTAGTCTTTGTCTAGGCACAGTAAGGCATCATCACATCATGTGTGGCAAGTCAAAATGGTTTAATGACATTCCTAGGAATACATGGAAAACTTATGAAACTAAAGTGACAGTCCATATATGTTGTGTTAATTCTTAAGCGAATATATTCTCTTCTGTTTCTCAAGAAAGTTAAGTTGTTAAGTCAAACTTTAAAAAGATAAAAATGTGTCTTCTATGGATTGCAATTCAAAGCTGAATAAAAAGGCTCCTTCAAATCAATACTGTGAAAATTAAGTCTAATTGGCTGAGCAAATAGAAGTGACTGTACTAAGAAGAAATATAAAAAGGGATAGTCAAATATGAGCCCACAATTATCTTTTAAAATCTGACTTAGTGACATATAGAAACTCGGCTTTTCAGAGCATTTATAATAGAGTGGGGTGTAAGACACAAAGTATAACAGATCTGAACATTGAGTGGCAATTAGCAATCAATAGTGAAAGCTTAGACCAGTCTTTTACAATTTGTAAGAAACCAATGTAGACAAAATTGGAGTATATTTTAACATTGCTTTGACTGAGAATACTTCGGATTCTCTCAATAAAAAAATCAAACTATTGTGAAGTAGAAGTTTATAATTTAAAATATGTCCTAATAGTGTCCTTAAGTTCTAAAAGTGATAAACCATACAATGATCTAAATACAGACTTATAGTCGAAGAGTCTTTGCATCTAGTGTTTTATGTATTTAATACAGCTATTATAATTATAAGAAATGTCCTATCCTTATTTGGAACGAATGAATACATATTACTTTTTCTACATTTGTATGACAAATGTTCAATACTAGTACTTATTATCAAGATAGGTCCAGTAAATGTATATGGTATTTATATGGTATTTTAAAATTAAAGAATAGTTTTTGATAACACTTGGGATTTCCATGAAAATAAAATGTCACTATCAACACATAAGTCATATTGGAGCACACACCACCTCAACCTTCAAGCTTTGCCCATTGCTTCATTCACACTAAAAAACAGCTGAATTCAGACAAGTGATCTCATGGATTGTTTTTTTAATAATAATATTTTTGCCAATTTTAATTAAATATAATAATTATTAAGAAGTTAAATACTATAAATAGACTCTTTAAACTTTTATGATATTAAGAAAATTGATACATAATGAGGCCTTTGATAAAGTCCCTTCATGACTGAAAATAACTGTCATATTAGATGTAATCTGTAATGACAGTGACAGATAGGAAGACAAAGATGATTATCACAACTAAAATAGAATAAATTAAATAATAATTTTTGAAAGGTTATTACCATTAGTTACATATTTCCCATCTAAGTTATGTTTTTAGAATAATTTTTAACGCTTGCACTTCAAAATATTTCCTGACAATATAAATTCTAGTAATGAGTAGGATAAATGAAAATGAATAATTGCTTTACACTTGAAGATAATAAAATTGAATTGATTCCTTGATAGCTCTAAACCTAGGAGAAATTAAAAAAAATAAAGCACAGAATTTGATTATTTTATTTATGTGAAAAGCATACGCATGAAAGGTACTATAAGTCACTCTACATTTGGTGGATAAAAAGATTTGGCTACATCTGCTTTAATTGGAATATAAAATAAAGTTGATTATTTTGCACAATCTGTTCAAATACCACCATGCTTTGCTTTAATATCTTTTTTTCCTGAATTATTTAATATGGAAAAACAAAGAAGAATACCTTTGTTTTTAAATGTCTCTGAGGATAGCAAAATCCAGTGCATAGAAAAACTTTAAGTTTCTAAGGAATTTGAAATAACTTTCAAATTTGTTTTTATGCCTTTTATGACATAAGAATCAATCAAAAGTAACAAATAATTTGGACACGTTTGAACTTCTGTTATGTTCCCACCATTCATCATTTAACAGCTGAACCCACATAAGGAGGACATAGAATTCACTATAGTAATCTGATAATCATCTTTATATACACTTTTGCTTATTATATAAGTGACTATTTACTATACCTAATAAAATTTTGGACCTCTGATATTTCAGATAATATTGTATCATAATCTAAAGTAAATGTTTCTTGACAGAATAACGTGCTGAATCAATGGTTGTTTGTGATTTTTATGAACATTCTGGATCTATACACATATCAAAGATTAAGCATTTGAGGCGAAGGTTTGCTATGCCTTTTAAATAATTCCTTTTAAACATTTTGCTGCATCTTCAAAGGATCAAAGAAGCATATATGATCCATCTAGTATTTTAATAGAAGTTATACTCGACTTGTTTTGAAAATAAAATGTGTAGTGCAGAAGAAAAGCATTTTAATAATAATATTATAAAATATGCAAATAAAACAATTTCTTCTATTGGAGAAAAAGAAAATATGAATTGAAAAACAAATGGATATGTGTAATGGTTTGAATAAAATGTCCCTTATAGCTTCAGTGTTTTTGGAGTACAAATGAGGTAGTAATTTTGTAAAATTGTGGGACATTTGAGAGAAAGATCCTTGCTGGAGTGGGTTTGTCATTGGGTTGCATCTTAAGTATTATTTGTGCAAAACTACTGGGTGTGGTGACCTCAGCTCACCTGGACTGCTTCCCTTCCGTTGAATTTCAGCTGTGAACCTGGATTCTTTTAAAGCCTCTCATGTTTTCTCTGCTTTGTCCCACACAGAAAATAACTTTTACACTGTTCTTAACTGTAGTTTCTTATCTTAATGAAAATAATAAATAAATAAATAAATAAATGGCAAGATTTTCCACGGGGTATTATAAGAACTTCGTGAATATGAAGAATTATGCCATAATTAGCTGACATGAATGTTGATTAATATGGCTAGTTAAAATTCCTTTGTACTTAAAATCAGTCAAACCGACGTGTTCATGACTTCTCTTTGCAAAATCAGGACACTCAATTTCATTTACTTTCTATTTTTGTGTATTTTTGGTGAGGTACACTTCTGTAAGTTCTAGTTCAAATGAAAGATGTTATTTGCAATTTTTTCTCTAGAATTTGTTAAATGAAGTAGAAATGAAAGTGGTTAGTCTTTAAGTCTTCAATCCTGTTAAAACATTAATTTCTTTACTTATAATTCAAAACTCAAGTTGCTCTTTCCTATATTTCCATTTAAGATTGATGTGGTGATAATGGAACAGGGATTGAAAATTAAAACAAGGAATATAAATACAGGTGGAATAGACATGTGGTTCGAATATAAAATGCCCTATGTAGGCTCATGTGTTGAAGGAATAGATTCCAACTCATGGTACTCTTGTAGGTAATGGTGGAAATTTTGTAGATGAGGGTCTTACTAGGAGGTTGAACATTCCATAGAGTTCCTTGCTTTCTCTCTGCTTCCTAAGTGCTTTTAGTCAGCTCACAGGTCAATGGGATGTAACTTCAAACCAGGCACAGTTATGGAAGTAAAGGGTTTATAGAAGCTATAGACCCAGGAGAAGTTCCATAATGGCGAAAAAGGCTGGCTCGCTTTCACAGTCCAAAGCAGAGAGAGAAGCCATCACAAATACCAAATCACACACACACACACACACACACACACACACACACACACACACACACACACACCAGCAAACAGGCAAAGGGAAGTGAGAAATTTCCTTCCCCTTTATATAGCTTTCAGGAAAGGTCTTTCCACCCTTTCCCAGATTTGTAGACTTCCTGAGTCTCTGCACTGACTTCCCAGGAAGGGATAATTGTTTCTACCTTCCCAGATCCTCCTTACACTCTAACCCTTACTGAGAGGACCACCTTCCAGTAAACAACCTCAGAGACCCTCCCAAGATTACTAAAAGGTCAAGTTGACAACAAAAACATAACCACCACACTAAGTATTGGAAGATGTGCAGATTCAGTCACATGCATCCACCACATGCCCAGAAGCAAGGGAACACTATGAGCAGAAGCCTCTTAAACCAAGAGAGAAACGTATCTTTACTCTTTTAAATTGTTCTCAGAAAACTCAATTCTTTAGGGATATAGAAAAATGCTGTAACCAACACTTAGATGAATAATTGACTTTTCTATCATTAATGGAAAATGAATGGCTCACTGCAAATAAGGGTTTGATATATTATGTCAATATTCTGTAGAAACATGAAATTTCATGAAAGAGTTAAAATGTGACAGTAAAAAATTATAATATATTGAAAGAGTTACTTGATTCAATCATAGCACTTCAACAAATGAATAAACTACCTATAACAGGAGAAAAGAAAGACAATGATGGAGGGGAAGTATAGAATGGGAAGGGGAGAAAAGAGAGAAAAGGAAAAATATGAATGAATTTGTGAAATGTAAAAAATAAAATTTTCATGTGAATAGAAATAAATTAATTAAAATAAATATACCTCATATGCTAATCTGTTATGATAATTTCCTAGAGTAATAAAAATTATCAAAGAATGCTAAAAAATCAATAATTTTCTATTTCCTTGTGACAATATTGAAAGAAATGTTCTTTTATCTCTATCTCAAAGGCAATGAAAATGTGTATTATCTATATTAATCTGAGTCATTTTAACACAGTGAGAAACTGTAAAACTAATATCTGTGAAGAGAAGATTATTTTCTAATTAAAAACTTTGGCATGTGTTTTTATTCCTTTTTCATTATTTATTTATTTATTTATTTATTTATTTGGTGTGGAGTGTGAGTTTGATACAGTGTCTTTCTCAGTAGACCTGACTGACCTTGAACTGTGGTCAACCTTTGAGCTCAGCCTCCTGAATTCTCAGAAAATATCCGTGCAACTTTCCCCAAGTAATCATTTTCTAAATTTATTTTCATGTTACTTTATGCTGTGGTTTTCTTCTTGTTGTTAAGAAAAGACACTGGCCAGAAGCAGATTATGGGAGGAACTGGTTTTCATGTTTGACTGAAAGTTTCATCATGGTGGAGAAGGCATAAACAAAGCAGAGATTGAACAACACAGTTTGTCACAGCAGCTGGGAGATTGTATCAAGAGTGAGCTGGCTGGGAAACCTCTAGTTGGGCTGGACTAATAAACCTAAAGGCCTTAGAGGCACACCTCATCCAGCAAGGCTTAACAGCACAAGTAACTCCCCAGCTGAGGATTTACTAATCACAAACACATGTCTATGGAAGGAGATTTCACATTCATACTACCATAAACTTCCTTTGCCTCCTCCCCCAGCTTTTGGCTCTGTTTGGGTGGGCAGGGAAGCCATTAGGAGATGAAATCTTCTGGAATAAGTATGTCCCTGGAGGAAACCTTGGTGACATTACAAAACAACCTTATAAGCTCTGTCTGTCTAAAGTCTTTATTGCTAATGTGAAGATGTGAAGCCAGTGTCCTGCTCCCGCTCATCTTTCCTGATCATAATGGACTGTGCCTTCAGAAATTGTAAGCCAAAATAAACTCTTACCCTTGGTTATTTGTTCCAGCAATGAGAAAGTAACTGATACATGAGTATTATAAATAATTTCCCAATCTATTTGTATATTGTGGCCATAATATGGTTACTAGAGAAGTTGGGTGAATGCTATATAAAAGAAATCTGTATTTTTATATTTTGAACAGATTTTAAATGACCTATAAAAAGGGCCATTTTTTTATGCAAAGCGTTTTCTCAAGTAGGCACTAGATTTATTCTTTGATCTTTAATGATCATGAATTAAATAAAAATTTATTGTACTTTTTGATATGTACAAGAAAAATGTATCCAGTCTCTCCATTTTCTGCTGTTTTAATCAATATTTATATTAAGTTATTTTATATATGCTGTATAGGTTTATTATAATATTTTACAAAATACATGTGTAGTTTAATATATATGGATTATCACTATTCAATTTTTCATATTTAAGTTTATGGCAATTTAGATATTGATTATTACAGTAATTTCAAAAATCTTACACTCCAAAATTTATCATTTTCTCATTTAATGTTCCAAGTAAGATTAAACAAGAAGCTTTTGAATTAGATAATAAAGATGTAAAAAGATTTTTGCCCTAAGATATAATCTGAATGCCATATTTTCTTCTTAGTAGTTAATTTATTAGAATGTCCTTGCCTCTCTTTTAGTAGCTTGATATATGGTTCATTGTTCAATGTTTTGTGTCAGAGTGAGAGATTTCCCTGCTACCAGGTTCCCTCCACAGACTAAGCTAATTAAATACAAAGCAAGAGAGATTTCCACCCTAATAAATCTGCCTGTGGGTTAAGACACTATGTCACTTTGGTAGTTCTTTCAATAATGCCAGGAGGTATTAAAACTGGAGCTTTTTTTTAATCATTGCCCATGACATTAGAAATAGTCTTCCAATCCTAGCCTATCACAATGAATGCTTTGACAGGAAAATTTCCCTATATTGCTCTCAGCAATCTAAGTGAGATGGCCAGCACTTAGGACAAGTGACAGATTCTATTATAACAATTCATACACATTTTTCTTTGTCACAGTAATAAAAGAATCTGATTTTCATCCTTATAAGTCGTAATTGATCAAGCATAGCTCTACTCAGAACATAAAACAGCCTCTCAGTTTAGGTTTTCTGATTTGGACACCAGTTCCCAAACCTGTGAACATGAATATAGATTTCTCCTTGGATTGTTGTTTTCTCTCATTACGTACTTATAAAAAATGAGTGAAAAATCCAGAGGTACTTAATATCAGTTTCTTTTTATATATTCATTTTCAAGCAGAGAGATACAGAGAGAGAGAAAGAGAGAGAGAGAGAGAGAGAGAGAGAGAGAGAGAGAGAGAGAGAGAGAGAGAGAGAGAGAGAGAGAGAATGCACTAGGACCACCACCTTGTGGGTCTGGCTTATGTGGGTCCTGGGAAACTAACTGAACCAGGGGCCTTAGGAACTGGAGGCAAGTGCCTTCACAGCTGAGCCATCTCTCCAGCCCTTAGTTTTTCAATATAGTACATCACATAAAACTGATTGATTTATATCTGAATTTGCTTTTATTTAAATGAAATTCAATTGAATATTAACTTTTTTATGGGTGTGCTGGCTGTTCCCCCCACCCCCTCCCATACACACCTCCTTCAAGTTGATACTTTCAGAAGATACTGTCTTATAGTGTATTCAAAGCTCCAGTACAAGCAAGGCCCTCCTTAACCTGGCAGTTACAATGCCATCTTTAGAAAAGTTCGAGAGTGAAGTAGCCTTCAACCAACTGCAAATGCAGTGAAGACTTCATTGTTAAAAGTTACTGATTCAGCAGCTGGGAAGAGGGCTCGGTGGTTTCATACACTTGCTGTGTAAGCATGATGACTAGGGTTTGGATCTAAAGCACACATGTAACAGCCAGGCACTCAGCGGCTCATGCATCTGTAATCCCAATGAAGCTGTGGCAGTGAGGGAGGGTCAGCTAGTATGACATTCACAGCGGCAAAAATGAAAGGCACCTTGTTTGAAACAAGGAGTAAGGAGAGGACCAACACTCCAGAATTATGAATTTGCATGCCTACAACACTCATGCGTGCACACAGACACACACACATGCATGCACGCATACACACACACATACACACACAGACACATGCACACGCATGCACACACACACACGTAAATACTAATAGCAATGAAATTATCTTAGCCATTCCCTATTTCCAGTAATAAATGTCTGAGAGCAAATTCAAGTGCTAGTATTTGAGAAAGGAGTGTAGAAGAGGACTTCACACCTCGAGTATTACCCAAATCACTGACTAATTGAGCAGCCATTGTTATCTATGACTTCACTTGTCCTATCAGTAGTGGTTGAATTAATTAAAGATAAATAAAAACTCTTAATCATTGAATTCCTATGTAGGCAGCTGGGAACTATATCTACTAATGATGGAAATAAAAACCTACCCTCATGATGCTTCTAGGCTAATGACATTCCCTTTTGTGATGTTGTTCCCTGTTACCATCTCTATCCTGTCGGGCTTTGAACATTCATTAAAGTTTTAATGAATCCACTCAAATGTGCTTTGCAGAACAAAGACAGGGAACTTATTATCACTTTAATACAAGCAAATTTTCACTTACCTAAGTAGCCAGTGCTTTATTTCTGCATAGGGAAGGGTCTTTTCAATGAGGAGGTATATTTTATGCCAAAAAAATTGTGGCTGGAAGTCCCTGAACTTAAAGCCTACATTCTTTAAAAAAACAGTTTTAAATATTATATTAATATACATTCATTTATGAATTAATAAACTTTGGTTTGTTCCACATTTTCACATTCTTAGTAAATGACCCCAAGGATTCAATGTTTTCAAAAAGCTCAAATGTTTGGTAGATATGTTGAGATAGAGATCATTATTTCTGTATTTTACTAGAAACTTGTCTACATCTATTGTCTTCACATTAATTTCAAAGAAATTAAAGGATTGACAGAGAGTTGCTGAAAGACAATTTTGCCTAGAAAGATTAAAAGGGTTTGAATGTGTACCATCAACATTTACTGGGATTTGAGTGATCATGCCAAAAGACGAGGTATGTTTAGAATTTCTCAAGGCTGTTCTCAGTTTGCATAGGTAAAATGTGTGGGAAATTAAGCATTTCCAAATTACTTATTATTATCATAATAATTTTTAGTAGCAAGGCCTTTTACACTGTGGTAACGTTTCCAGAATTCCTCTTTTGTCTTAGTAGAGAATTTTCTCAGGGAGAAAAGCCTGCCAAACGGAATGACGTGGAGATGAGCACAGACTTCTTCAACTGCTCTAATTGCTCCAACTCCTGAAAGCCAGTGGTTGAATTAAACACATGACAGTTGCCTTTACAAATTTCCAAGATGAAAGTACTTATTCATCTTCATAACCTAGAAAGTCATTAAAAGAAGGAGATCTATGTTTACTAAGGATCACAAGATTTCTCAATAAATAATCTGAATGAATTAGCTCTCATATTAGTGGCATATCATAGCAACACAATTATTGTCTTAAAACAAGGGATTGTGGCAATCAAATGAGGTGATCATCACCCTACTTTTAAAATAATGAATTTTGCATTTGTTCATATACCATGTAAAGCATAACACATTATGCGTGGAGATTTCCAAAGACTCAATCTTCTCCCCAAGTCAGAATCATAGTGAGGGAAAGATTATCAACCTGACAACATGCAAAATACTTCTTCCAAATATTCATCACAAATCAATGTCCTTCACTTCTTTGAAATTATTGAAACGAATTTCATTATTAGTTAAGTTGGATAGATATTTAGTGCCTATGAGTGAATAGGGTCATAAGGATGAAAACACAGTGAGCCAGTGCTCAAAGGCATTAAGGCTAATGACTTCATTGACTTCTATATAATGAAATTTCTTTAAATATTAGGCATGTTGCATACTACTTACATCTGTTCACTCAAATGCTCATTAGTTTATGATCTCAATAATATGTGAACACGAGTAGGGCACTTATTTTCAATTATCTCAAAGTGCAAGGATACATTGTTACAGTTCTAGAAAAAAGTATGAAAGCTAGTATAAATGAAGTAATGCTTACCCAGTCGGAGGATAGAATATCACCTTGAGTTTGAAAGTGGTATACTACTATTCTGTTTCCCCTTCAGGATTAAAGAAGAAAGAAACTTAAGGAAGTCAGGTTTATATTCTAATTTTAGATGTATTTATCTGGAAAGGGGAGAATAGAACTTTATTTTTTTCTCATACATTTATTTATATTCTAGAGAACACTATAAATAGCAGATGTGCTGAATGCATCACCTTTCCCAATGTGGGAGGAATCTTTCTCCATATCATTCTCATGTATTTCTATGATAAGTAAAAAAGAAAACATGCTGAATCAACTTTTAATAAGTAACTTTGTTCTTTTATAGCACTACATTCTTTCATTTTCATCTAACAGTTGAATCATCATAGTTATATCTGAAATTATGGTGGACTTTTATAAGACTGATTAAAAAAAATAACAAGCCTTAAGTTTAGTTGGAGGGACCCAAAGTGTTTAGTGATTACAGTGAATAAAAGTACAAAACCCCCAAAATAACTAAATTGAAATGTCTCCTCCCTAGTGAAAATGCACTATTAATGGACAGTGCTTCCTGATGTGCTTCAGTGTGATGCAGGTTTAACTTCCACGCCACAGTGGACAAAGGAACCATCTCCCATAAGCTGATGTCCCTCCTTCTTTTAATGATACACGTTAATAAGTTGTAAAACCGTAGTCTCGGTGGATAAGGTGCTCACTACCAAGCCTGAGGACCTGAGATCAATTCCCAAATCTCCAGTAAAAATCTGTAAACTGTAGCAGTAAAGAACAAGAACAGCAGAATGAGACACAGAGATAGAAACCCTGCTCCAGTAACCTGATGTTCGATTCCCTGATGCTCCACATGCTTGCTGTCTCAGAAACGCACACCTGCACACACATGCATATGTGTGCACATACAAAGCCAACAGACACTAATAAATAGACATTATTATACTTCCATTGGTTATATCCTTCAGGATTGTCTGAAAATTAAGTTACTTTACATTAGTCTAATGCATTCTGCACATAAAGCAGTGAGATCATTCTTTCAAGTTGTTGTATACCTTGTATTTTTGTTAACATTTCATTAATGATTCTTAAAATGATGTCTAAGGATTAAAGTGATGAAAATTGATATTTATGTTTAATATTAACTTTACTGTTAATCTATTACTGTTAATCTAAAATGTATGTTTATCTATACATTTTAGTTAAATTTGTACTTGAAATATGTGCTTTGGAAATAAAGCATTTACACAGTTTTCAAATTTCCCATGAGTGATTTTGAAGTACACACAAATGTAAAAGGGTTTATTTCAGTAAAGAGACAATATTTTCGTTAGTCTTTGCACATTAAAATTATCCACTCTGGAATCATAGTGGTTTTATCTAACAGATAATAAACCTGCCAAGGTTCAGGACTGTTGCAGAAGAGGTAATCTGAAGATTACTAGAGTCACAAGGCAAGTGAAAACAACCTGAGACACAGCTTCTCCCAGAGACAGAGGCCCTAATTACTCCTCAGTGAACCCCAAAGCCCCGACTGAGGAGAGCCTGCAGGGAAATGGCTACCAGGAAAGTGGACATACTGCAACCTATGTTAAAAAATGGGGGGACTAGTTACCTCTTGTGCTATTCATAACCCCCTACTCCATGGACTGAGCCAGTATGCCTACCGAGGAGGCTACCCAAAGGATTGAGAACAGGAAGGAGGGAGATGGTGTAACAACATAAGATTTGCTCATATTATGTATCAAATTTTGGATACTAAAGATATATAAAATAATTATTACTTAATTTTTAAAAAGTTATGAATCCAGAGTAAAAACCTGTATGAATATGTTGTTCACGTTTGGTCATTCTAATTTAATATGTATGTGTACCATTTAATTATATCTTCAAATTGTGGGTATTTCATTATAATGAAATGTAGATTTCTTTTGAGAAAAAAATTGTTCACATTGCTACTAGATGCCATGATATCTTGTAGGTATTAGTATATTAAGGGCACACTATATTCTTATACTGCATAGTGAATTATTTTGCCAATATAACTCTTACAAGAACACACACAGTATATATATATATGTATGTGGGAAGAGAAAGAGAGAGAGGTATGGGTTTTCATTTTATCATATAATGCCAAAAAATGTACAGTCACTAGAGTCACTGGAGATCTCAAATTTGTGTTGAAGCAATCTATTATTGGTTACATTACAGAGGTAACATTTCCATTTACCTACATCAGAATTTAAAAAGAATGTTTGGATTATTTTGTCTTTTATTTTCCTATTCCCTGTATTTGGCTCACTGGGGTTTATAAAACAAGTTATTCCTCTGAACGTATTCTATTTTTCTGGTGATTTATTTAGTAGAGTCATAAAATGAAGTGCAAAGCAGAGAGATGCTTATACACCAGTTCATAAAAAGTGCTGTGCATCATCATAGAGAAATAAGATGAAAGCAAATCAATATGCGCCCACAACCAGAAGACATCAATTCAATTTGAAAAAAAAAATCAAAAGTACATGTTACACAAAGTTATTTTTCAATTTGAAGACACTTTTCCTTAAGAAATCATCACAGAGAGAGTTTCATAGTTAGGGAATATATAAAGCTATAGATTTGAATAGTTACAAAACAATTTGAATTTTGATTGTTCAAACAATCTGTTGTGATTGATTAAGCGGGAAATAGAAACATATGGCAGTAAGTAAGAAGAGATAGGTTGTGCAAACCAATAAAAAATCCATCTTGCTGCAATCTGGAAACCAGTGGGATTCTGACATACTTGGTCACATTATGATGTCCCCATGTGTTTGAAGCTCGCTCTAATATGCTGTTCAGTTTCATGCAGTTATTTTTTCTATGCCTCTTATGTTATGTCCCTGCAACAAAATTTTAGCGAGCTAAATGAATAATTCTTCAAATTGAGTCAAGGTAAAATTGCAACTTTGTTACTGATATAATGGATGTATAACAATTGTCTCACGTTACTTAAAAAGAAAATACTTACTTCAGTGTCAAAGATTAACTTCAGTTATTTTATAAAGTAATAAAAGGCATGGATTAGCAGAGTAAACATTACACTTATAGTACTTTGTTGTGTATAATAAGACCTAATTCTTCAGAAATAATTTGATCTTTAACAAATCCCCGTTACTCCTATTTCATTGACCATATTGTCCTAACATATTTATAATTATAATGTGTCAGCCTAAAAATCAACGCAAAATAAATGTTATGAAAGTAAATATGCAGTGATTGTAAGCTTAAACATTATTCACAGATTACTTAGAATCAAAATAAGTAATTGCCACCTCGATGCTCATCCCACAATATAGCTTTGTTAATCTAAGATAGAAATTTTTAGACTTACAGTATAATTGTTTGTCCTTAAGAAAGTCTGATGGTTGCGATGTCAGAATTTCAATTACAGATCCAAAATAACCAGATCCCTTTAACAAAAAAGTCTAATGAAGGTCCAGTTCAATGAATATAGTTGCTTTCTCAGCACACATACAGGCATATTAGTTAATTAAATATATAACCCAATCGAATCTCTATTTCTATTAATCAATATTTGTGTCTACTTGTCTTCTTGATAATATGCATTTGAATCCATATATTCTAAGATTTAATATTCAGAATTAATAAAAAGGTATGTATTTAGAACAAAAGAATCATGCAATCAGTAATGTAGATATATATTAGTGTACAAAGATAAATAATGAATTTGAAACAACTTTTAAAAAACAAAGAGATCAATATTATTTAATCTACATCTGTATTATTAAAATGCCCTTTGTGAAGCGTAAAGTTTTGAAGTACTAGTCATTAGATGTATGCAGGATGCCTCAAACACATTGTACAATGCCAGTATAATTTCAAAGATTTTTCAGATTTGTTTGAATGAGAATATTCACTAAAATGATTTAGATGAACGTATTGATAATTTTAGTTATTTTTTCATTTTTCAATTTCTTTAAAAGAAATACATCTTTGCAATTTGTTCACACTTGTTTTTTTATCGTTTCCTACATCTCTAGATATTTTCATAAGACATGTGTCTTATTTTTATATATTTGATCTATCTTATCTCATTTCTTCTTCTCTACTCTCTGATCATGTTCAACACTCTTAATAAACCACTCTGGGCAAAATTATGTCTCCTACTTCTCTGAACATAAAAAGATAGGGTTAATTAAATCCATGTTTGATATGAATTTAAAAGGATCAATTATGAAAATTAAGGTTAAACAAAATGTTCCAGATTTAGAAATGCATCTGTGTGATATCTGTATAAAAATAAGACTCCTTAGATATGTGAAGTTTTTTTTTTATTTCCTCAGGATCATAGTAGTTGAGGCATTGGTTGAGTTAAATTCTGTCCTTTCTGAAAAGATATATTAAAATCATTATACACTTCAAAATGTGACCTTCTTTACAATCCTTTGGAGTCCTGGCCAAGATAACTAACTTGAAATGAAGAATTGATTCTGAAATTAAATGGGCAATAAACGTGCGTGTACTGTAATTCAATATAACATGTCCTACTAAAAAATTGCAAACAAACATATATGTATGCAGACGCTGTGTAGACACACAGGATGGAGATATGCCTGACCTGTTGCATTCACAATTCAGCCAAGGAGCAGCAGAATTGAGAGGAGGTGAGAAAGCTTTATCCCAATATACTGAATTAGATAGCACCTTCCTGCAGGTGCCCAGAATTCAGCCTTCTGTCTGTGTAACTGTAAATTGGTACATTATTCTTAAAAAAATAGATATTGGTACTTCATTAAAGTTGTTCATAGAAACTGAGAGACCATTATTAATACATTTATTACTAATCTTTGATAATTAAAAAGCTATGGCTGATAAATCTGTAAAATATCTGCATATAATTGGACCATATTAAAAAATGTAATGCTGAATGCTTAACTGCTTCGTTATGTGATAACCTTTAGAATGTCCAGTTAATTAAAGCAAGTATTTTCCAAAAGACATGCACTAATTTTTAAATATTATTCATCATGAATTAATACCTTGATTTACAGCATGCCAGAACCCTTGTGCCTCAGCCTCCCAAATGCTATAACCACAGTCCTCTGGCACTAGGCTCAGTTTTCCATAAATGTTTTCAGCATTAGTATTTATTTTTTTGTAAAATACCAGCAATATGAGAATCAAATGGGTAATATTCAGGGAAAATTCTATATATTATATTTTCATAACATTATAAAACAGAATTTTTTCTCCACTTGCTACAACTTTCATTTACACTGCATATTGCTATAGTGATAGGTTTTGAAAACTCATGTCATTGTTGTATACATTACGAATAGCAAACTCTGATTGACTAACAAGCGGTAGTTTTATAATTGGCAATATAAGAAAATATTGTTTAAAAAATGACTGAGAAATGAAAATTTTTCTATTATCTGCATATTTTCTGTTTAAATCTGAAGCAAATGATATACAAGCTTTTTTTTTCCTAAAGCTTGGGCAATAGAAAATAGGTAAAAAATGAAATATTGCATTGTTGGGCCTATAATTTAATAATTTTTAGCATAGATTCTACTGAAATCACTATGTGATATGCAAGCATCCATGTGGGAGCTACAGTGTTATTTAATAAATCCCATACATGTTATACTGTGAAGGAATTTTAAGAGAAACAAAGGGAAAACCTTATTATCTTACATTAACATGAATATAGAAGTAAAACTAAGTATAGTAGCCCATGTGGGTCTCTAAGCTGCATACTTGTATATGTGTTCACGGTTAACATATAAACAATGGGTTATTAACCACACAAGCAACATACATGAAAACAGTGCAATATGTATATCTCACTTCAATTCTATAATAGGGAGACATTGAAAATGTTCCCAAAATGGAGCTAAAATAAGTTATAATGTAACATTTACTTATTTATCTAGGTTTCTGAGACAAGTTTCAAGTAGTCTGAGCTGACCTCACTGTGTAGCAGATGATGTCTTTACTCATCTTCCTCCCTCTGTCCCCCAAATGAAAGTATTTCAGATGTGTGCCAATATACTGGATTTTATTCACTGCTGGAGGGAAAAAAAAAAAAACAGACTGTCTTTGGGCAGCTGGCTAGGCATTTTATGGATAGCACTGTACTTCCAGTCCCTTCTAAGCATTTTGTAACAGTTCTCTTCTGACTTTTCAAGACATATTGGTGCTTCCTAAAAGTGTATCCAAGTACTTGATTAGCTAAAAACTCTTGGCCATATATTCATTTCTCAAGACTCACTTGGCATTTAGAAGGTGATTGATATCACATATTATTTATAAAATGTGATCTTTTGTTCACTGTAGTAATGTATGGTAGGATTGAATATTAAATTTCCACCAAGTCACTGTAAAGTATATACTGTCTTTGTGATTCTAAGTAACTTTCTCCAAATGTTTTCCTGCAAGGTTTTATATCCTCTCTCTCTCTCTCTCTCTCTCTCTCTCTCTCTCTCTCTCTCTCTCTCACACACACACACACACACACACACACACACACATACACACACGGTATCTCTAAATATTTTGAAACTTCAATAGAGAGTTTATGTAGTAAATAGCAAATTCCACACTGAGTGGCCCATCCTTGATTCAAAGTGTCACTAATTGTAAGAGATGAAACCAGCACTGCTTCAGCTTTCTCAAAATATGAGTCATGAAATATTCTGAAAACTCTTAAAAACAGAGAGATTCAAACATAATTGCGAAATAATAAAATTTTACAATTTTATTACAATTTAAACTAAAGGAGCAAATAGTCAAATTTTCCTTCTCTACTATGCCTCAAAGAAAAGGCCAACCAGCTCTGTGAGAGCAATTGTGTTTAAAACATGTAAAACTATATAAAGAATGCATTCTGGATTTAAGAAAGGCAATTTTATTTTTGGCTAATCATAGCATAGGAGGAAACTTGTAGTTTCCTTAGCAGGATAGATTACTCGTCCTATATCTTTTTTTCCTGCCCTACACAGTCTGGGTAAATGAGGACTCAAGGCTCTTATTAAGACTCCAAGTCTAGTGTCCCAACACAGCTCTGCATTCCGCCTTGATTGATGAGACTGCTAGTGCATGTTTTCCCCTAAGATTACCAGACTCTTTACAGAGAATTTTAAACATGGTCAAGCTGATGCTCTAAATTGAAAGCAAGGAATTCATTTGAAAAAATTACAAAGAAAAAATGAACAGTGTAATGGAAACAAGGGGTGGGCTCGGAAGAGCAGGGGATGGAAAATAAGAAACAGCGAGTCATGGTGGCAAAAGTCAATCATTGAAAAATAGGCTTTCAGCTTTTGAAAGCATAATTGCTTTCTTCACCAAATACAACCATATACTTCCCTGGTAATGTTATCTGCCTCCTACAGACAAATGTTTCAGTTAGGAAAACACAGTGTAGGTTGTGCTCCCCCAATCATGACATAGCCTTAATTATGCTTGGATATGTCAGTAGGTAAGAGCAATGCTTCACATATTAGCATTCTCCTCCTTCCCTATCACCTTAATTCATTTACTCAGATTTAGTGTAAAACTCACTTCAAGTTCATTCGTTTTCAACACTGACTGCCACATTTGAATTGGAGGAATGTTTAATTCTCCCACCACCCCTCCCATGAAGACCCTACCCTCACCCGTGCACCCAGAAACTATATTTAGATGAATAGCATTAGCTGCTTGCTTACATTTTAGATGCAAACTTGGGAAGCTCCTTAAATGTTCCAATGTGATACTAGCAGTAAGAGCTACTGATACAGCAGAGAGATTCAAATTCTTACAATATTCTTTAGATTAAGACTATGGTACCAGATGAATAGCCACTGACCACAGACTTGTTCCAAGTAGATGTTAACTCTGATTCACACTTCATTCTTCTCTTGTCAGGGTCAAACAAGAATGAAATTGACTGTAGTCTTTAAAATAAAGGACCATATTAATGAGAATGCTGTAAATTCTTGCTTTTCAAAGCATATATGTAGAAAGTATGCTGGTAACATGAATTCTTTCTTCAATATTTTAATGTTCTATATTAAATGTAATTGTGATTTGGTAAAATCGGAACATCCACATACCAGATAGACATGTATCAGTAAGGTATTATGGTGAAAAAATTAATTTTGTTGGGGAATTCAAATTATGATTTATTTTTTTAGTTATTACACATTGATGTTAATGGCTTAGTTAGGTTTGGATTCTTGATCTTTATATAACAAGGATTCCAATATCTAACAGGATTCCTTTGGAAGAATCCTTTGGGAAGTTACCATCATTAATGAGGCATGCCTTACTAAGATGCTACCTTAACACAACAAAATGGACAGAGTTGAGGAAACACTGACAAAGTTATTCAATTGCAATATACGATGTTTTATGGTGTATCTAGCTATCAGCACCCAGACAATGAAGGATGCTTAGATTTTCAAATGTAAGCAAAACTAAAATTATGAAATTGAGACAGCTCCCTATTTGAGACACTGAGTTTTAGCATTTTCAGTACATTTTAGGCATAAAAATATATAACATATGCTATTATGTAAATGTTTTGAATGCATAAATCCTTTATCAAAAAGTGGCATAGAAGCGTCACATAAAAATTCAAGAGTTAATGGTTTAAAAACTTGCTATGTGACAGAAGTGTTTTAAATGTTTTTTTTTTTTGTATTTTACTTCATGCGTTTTTTAAACCCACCCTAAGAAGAATGAACAATATAACTTATTTTTTTTTAAATGAAGAAGCAGGTGCCACATGACTACTGAAGGCAGGCGCAGTTGCCTCTTAAATTCTTTCCCCAACACATCCAGGTTCCTAAACATTACATTGACTTTCATCTCACAATAATGTTTATGAGTATTTTACATTTGCTAAATTCCTAGTGTAATGCAAGGCATCATATGGGCATTCAATAAACATTGTTAAATTATACTGGTGCCAGCTCACTTGAATGGGATGCTACAACTGTGGTACACATGCCAAGGAAATCTGCATGCTTGTATGGATCAAGCGAGAGAAGCTATGAGTGTTGTGGGCAGTAGAGATGGAGGACTGACTACCACATCTTTGGTATCAATGGGAGTCCCGGTGGTTCCCGTCATGACTCAGAGATACCAGACGTAGAGATAGTAGACTACTTGGAGTGTCAGGTTTGTTGGTGCCCAATCTTTCCTGGCTATGCCCCCACACTTCCATTTTAGAAAGGGAATCTTTCCTTTGTACTATTGTATATCCACTTGCGTGTAGTTTTGCTCATTAATTTCACAGGGACTCTCATTTCAGCAATTGCTTTCAATCTCAAAAGTGACTTTTGAATAGTGTTGGAACTGTTGTGACCTGGGAACTTTTGAGTTTGGACTGAATGAATTTTGTACTATGAATTTGACATAAGCCCATGAGGACAAGAGCTGGAATCTTCTGCCTTAAAAGTGATATGGATATAAAGAAAGAAAGAATGTTTGGATGCTTACTTGACAAGTGTTGGGCTTGATGGCTAATATTTTCTACTCGTTATGATATAGAATTGCTTAGAAGAGATATTTCTGGGCACATCAATGAGATCTTTTCTAGATTAGGTTAACTGAAGAGGGAAGACCCACGCTTATGTGAGTTGGCCCCATCCCATAGGTTGGGTGACTAAAGAAAAGGAAACAGCAAGCATCCATCTCTGCATCTGTGGAAACAGTGGAAGCGGATACAGCAGACTCCAGCTACCACGCACTCCAGGTGAGGATGGACTGAACCTCAAAATGTGCACTGGAATAAATACTCCTTCCTGAAATTCTGTTCACTAGGTATTTTGTTGCTGTAAAATTAAATATTACTAATATATAATGAAATAGTCTAATAGATTTGCCACCAAAATTGTGTCAATATCTTAGTTTCAACCTTACCTTTGATATCAAACATTCTTTTTTAAAAAAACTTTCTTTTTTTCTTTTTTTTTACTGTAGAATTCTTTTTTATTTACTAATTTTCAAGCAGAGAGATGAGAGAGAGAGAGAGAGAGAGAGAGAGAGAGAGAGAGAGAGAGAGAGAGAGAGAGCAAGGTAGAGCCACCACCTTGTGGGTCTGGCTTATGTGGGTCCTGTGGAATTGAACCCAGGGCCTTAGGCACTGGAGGCAAGTGCTTTAACTGCTGAGCCATCTCTCCAGCCCTGATATCAAACATTCTTTGAAGACCTGAATCTCTAAGAATTGATTTTCTCAGTGTAGATCATATCTTCCTCAAGCTCAAAAGAGAGGAGATCTGACACTAGTCCCAAGAAACTTGTTTTCAAATAGTATCTGTTAAATTTGCTGAAAAGTAGTTTTGAAACATTTTCAATGCATTGCATAATATGAAATGAACATCCATTTTCACAGAGCAATCGATGCAATGATTTAATCATGATTAATGTTTACCTTGTAAAAGTAATTATATCAGCCTGGGCTAGAACAAAACCCTACCTCAAAAAAAGTAATTATAAAAGTGTTTATGAAAAAGAAATATTGAAATGAAAATATAAAATCATCCTAGTTGAAGTATTATAATGTTACTTCGTTACCAGCAATTTCAGATAGTTACATTGTAGAATTTAGGCAGACTTGTTGTAAGATCACCACAGAAGTTGGCATGTTTGTCTGAGAGAAAATGACCATCTAACTTTCATGGCTACAAGTGCACTGGTATTATTTCAAGAGCCTACCAGGTATACTTGTCTAACAATTCCCCAGGATATGGATGCCTTAACAGGATAGGAGCAGAGAGCACATATGATATGGAATAGAGAATCAAATTCCTAGCAATGGAAAAGCTTAAACCGGTATTGCATCGTGGAGATGACACAACTCTATTGCTGAAGACACACAATCAGTCACAATACACTGTAAAACAATTTGGAATTGTGATGAAAGATTACATTGTGCTGGGTAGCTGACCCAATGCTGGAAGGTACTGCTATGCAATAATGACCATCAGTGAGAGATATGCAACCAGTCAGACAGGAAGTGGCCTTTGGTGCAATAGTGGAATGACTGTTGTGAGGATAACCAACTGCTCTCTAAATGGATTTGAAGCCTACTTCATGAAAGAGAATCTGTGGCTGGTATTGAAACTGTAAAGCTTATGGATGTGGGAGTTATAGCTATTATTTTTGCTTGTGTAACTGGATGTTATATGCCCCCAAAATGCCATCTAAAATGTATGTTTATGCCCATAGAGTAGTTCTGTTATCATCTTTGGTTAGAGATTCTTCATTTAATGATATTGGTAACTAAGTAGATTCACAATTTATCATCCTAGCTCAGAAAATACTGCAGAATAGGTGGAAAGAACATAAGAGCCAGGCAACAGAGAGGACTGCTGTGGAATGCTGTCTTCTGGGCAGGAAATGGCTGTTATATTCATGAAATCGCAGTGACTGACAGAACCTATACAAGATCTACACAATCATGGGAAAAAATAATCCCATCAAGTATGACAAAATAAGGAAGGCTTGAGCTCCCAATACTTCCTGCAGTGGTTATTGGAAGCTAATGGTCTCTGGATAAGTGGGAAAATTTCTGCCTTGGTATTCCCACTCATAGGATCCACATGATCTGATAAAACCCCCCAAATCCATGCCCATATAAACAACAGTGAGTCACACCCATACACTAGAAGAAAAGGTATCAAAGTAGAAGAGGGACTTGTTGGAAAGAAGAGGTTCAATGGACAAGTGATGGAGATGGGGTAAAGTAGATGTAATTGGAGAATATTATGATCAAAATGTTATATATAGATAAACTACGACTAAAAATGAATTTGAAAAAGAGTCCCCATTATTTAGTTAATGAAAAACATCATGAATATGGGACGTCTACCTAAATCTGGAAAATGGCTTAGGGGTCTTAAATAATAGAATCACCACACAAGCATCTTCCTAACCAGGTCTGTCCTTTTCTGTCCTTCTTAATTTTTTTTTGGAAATGAGATATCTGCAGAAAGTCACATAACCAAGTGTAGAAATTATTCTTAGTAAAACAGAATAAAATGGTTCAGAATAAGTTAAAAAAATCAGCATTGACATATAATTATTGATTACTCACACTTACATATGTAAAGGCAACATCACTACAAATAAATAGAAATAGTACAGTAATTGAAAATTATATTTGATCTTCAAATATCTCAATTTCTAAATTTGTTTTATATATCGCATATATTTCTTGAAAATATTAAAATGAACTAATGAAAAGTAAACTTCACAATTAATAATCATTACAATAAAATATGCCTTCTAAATTGCATTATGTTTGCATTTTGGAATTAAGCACTGTGTCTTAAAAAGTTTTGTAATTTTTTTTACTAATTCACCAATATTTCCTATTAGTGAAAAATGAAAAGTCAGATTCTGAATTCTATAACACAGCAAGTGCCCTTCTCAATAGTTGAATAAATATTTTTAATATTAGAATCACTTGTTCACTACAGACTAAGATGACTGGACCTGTTAGCAATGCAATTTTAAAATATTGCAATATTACCTCCCATTCATAGTACTTGAGTGCTTGAGTCCCTGTTATTACCCTGAAGTCCAGGTTCAGTTTCCATGTTGTCTGTACCAACACTTCCACAAAGTGACTCACTGAGAGACCTTCTAAGGTCAGTTACTAGGGAAATGGCCAGAGACTTACAGGCAAGACCAGAGAGTTTTTCATTGTTTCTTTTTTTCCTTGGTGGGCAATTTGTTTCCCATTGTTACATGAGATACCCAAGTATGTGAAAGAGCTTAGTGAAAATAATATTACTACACAAATTCTTATTATTAAAAAATTATAAAAGTTACAGTTTTCTTAAAAAAATAAAATTTATTGATATTTTGCATACACATTAAAATGAATTGTTCAATTAACCAAATGATCTTTATTGATTCTATACACATACACAAAAAACATCATATTATAACTTAATGTTTTGGAATAGATAGTTATAAAAATATATGAAGCAAGTTTTTGCTTCAATATTAAACATCAAAGCCCATGGTATTTCTTCCGTTCTAAAGTCAGGTAAAACATTTCCTGGCATGTGGATATTTGTTACCTTTCCATTTTGCTTGTC